>OVAN01007197.1:0-20054 GCA_900406275.1 Anastatica hierochuntica | reverse complement strand
GATACTCATGAAAGCTACTTGAGTCACACTCAATTCAACCAATTTTTTAGTTTTTGCTTTTTCTCCTATAAATACAATCCCCTCAAACTCAACGGTTGACATAAAAGTTGGCGCATGGGACGGTCCAAAAGAAGCAGTTGTATAAGCCGATAGAAGTGAATTTTCCTTTTTAGCGATTTCTTGTAACATATTCTTGTAATCAAAATCAACATCCTTAATAACAAGACACAAAGCTAAGATTCAATTTAAACAACATAGAAAGCCACATAATCATGATCATGAGTGTAATCTAATAACCTCGGGATTCACTGGTGCTAATGAAGCCAATGCTGTTAAAGACAATGAGGTCTGGTTCACCGGTGCTAATGAAACCAATGTTGTTGAAGACGATGAGGTCTCGTTCGGGTGCACACACATAACAGAAGATTTAGTTCATACAATATGTCTCGCTTGACTTTTAATCCTAGAAAATATGCATCGACCAAAGAGAGATCAAAATATTAAATGCACATTGTGTTTGATAGTCATGAAAACTACTTTAGCCGCACTCAATTCAGCCAATTTTTTAGTCTTTGCTTCTTTTCCTTCAAATACCATCCTCGCAAACTCAACGGTTGACACAAAATTAGGCGCATGGGACGGTCCAAAAGAAGCAGTTGTATAAACCGGTAGAAAATTTTCTTCCTGGGCGATTTCTTGTAACAGATTCTTGTAAGAAAAATCAACACCCTAGATAACAAGACACAAAGCTAAGATTCAATTTAAACAACAAAGAAAGCCACATAATCATGATCATGAGTGTAAACTAATAACTCCGGGATTCATCGGTGCTAATGAAGCCAATGCTGTTTTTGCAGCAGCATGTTCACCCGTTCTTAACATCAGAAAAAACTCCTCGTTGTGGAAAGTTTGTCCATAAACCGTAGCTTTGAATCGAAAGAGAGGAGCATGAGTAGGTCCTACTCGTTCAGCGGCATAGACAGGTAACTCAAATTTATGTTTCAACGCATATGATTGAAGTTGACTCTTGTAATCCATCTTTTATCTAAATTGAAATCATAAAACAAAAAACTTTCATATCATTTATGAGATTGTAAACATTTGTAGCAACAAAAGCTTATGTTTTTTCCATCGTTAAAAGCTTATGTTTTTTCCAACAAAAGGTTTCGAAATTGCTCGAAATTTTAGAACTTTCTTTATGGGTTTTCATAGAGACTGATAATGAAGAAGGCAAATCATCAAAACATAAAGTGTGAATATGAAGATTACAATTTATGAAACAAGTTGAAATTTATGAAACAAACAAAAGTGTGAATCTAAAGATTACAATTTGAAAATGGTGAAGAAGAAGAAGAAGAGATTTAGATAAACATGTGTACCTCTTTTGAAGAAGGTACCGCTTTATTGCTCCAACTATGAAAGAACAGTCCTAAAACATACAGCAAACATGGCACTTAAAGCAACCAAAGAAAGCACATAATTTATCCNGCCCCCCCCCCCCCCCCCCCCGAAGAGGTTTGCACATCATAGGCTAAGTGCCTATACACACCGCCCCGTGGACACTTTATCGATCTAAAAACTACGAACATCGACTTGTTGCTCGCATCCTATGCACACAAGACTCCAATAACATAGGGGGTCCTCCGCCTGTACCCCCACATCAAGTCTTCTCATAATAACTAGAGATGTCAATGTGGACCGCAACCCGCAGGCTAGTTCTAAGTGAGACCGTTGTGGGGCGGGTTTGGACACCTTAAAAATTGTCCATAAAAATGCGGGTCAAGCGGGCCGAACCCGTATGGTCCGCGGTTTTTGGCGGGCTAGACCGCGGGTTTCCACGGGTTGATTGTACTAGTGTTCTTGTGGATTTCTAATTATATTACGTATGTTTTAAACTTTAGCTATCTATTCTATTTGACATTTTGATAAGTAAAAAAATATTTTTCTAATGAAATTTGGTGATGAAAGTTGTCAAATTTAAACTTAGCTTTGGTTTTAAAAGAAATAAACCATATCATATTTTATGAAAGAATCCACTTCGAACTAAGACAATATTTTCAATTAACATTCCTAACAAAAATTATGATGGTTCATGAAATGGCATCTTGTTTTATATATAGATATATATTTCTGTATGCCATTAATAGTTATAGCATCGAATAGATTAAAAGATAACTAATTTTTTGTAAATTTGTAAATCATCTTAATGGATTGGTCTAGTGGTTAAAAAATGTGACTATATTAACGACGATTAGGTTTTAGCGGAGAAAAACCATGTTGATTAATTTTCAACTATTGCCCAATTATCATTTATATATATGTGTATATATGGTCAATTTGAATGAGTTTTTAACAACTCGTTAACATTCAGTTTTCGTTTTCTTGTTTTTTGAAAACTCAATCCGAATCATAAAACACAAAATAAAACATAAACTCATTCTAGCTCTATTAGTGTATAGCCTCAAAGTTTCTATTCTCGATGACCTGCGGGACGACCCGCTAGCCGCTTATATAGACGCGGGTTGAGATTGGTCACCTCTTACAGAGACCGCGGTCTGTGGCGGTACGATCCGCAGCGATCCAAATAGAATTAAGACCGCGGCAGGGCGGGACAATTGGTCGCAGGAGAACCCAATTACATCTCTAATAATAACCAACATACTTTTATATTTATATACACGCACTACAATCATTATGCAAATCAATCAATGTTGATATCATCTATTAATCATAGTTTCAATTAAATATGAAAGAAAGAAATTCATGCAAGACGCAAGTAGACTCGATCAAAGAGACTCAATCATGTTTCGGTGCTAGTCTAACGAAGAAGAAACGAAAAACCAAGCATGAGTGGATTTCTCGAAATATCTCTCACCTTAGCAAAACAGAATAAAAGTGCGGCTAACGGATCTCAGATGCTTAAACGGTCTCGGAATCTAAAATCGTAATGACTTTCTAGTCAACTGGCTCCGGTATACTAGCGGCGACGACTTACCGAAAAATTCGTCGGTGGCGATGACGGCTCCGGAGAACGGTGACAGACAACGATGGACGGCGTTACGTGAACGTCACGATCGGAGGAGGAAAATTGCGAATGGGTTTCATGACTGGAACTTTCGGCGATGCGTAAGGGCATGTCCCACGTCAGATTTGAGAGTGGTTGGTGGCTGCGGAGAGATCTTTCTAATGGAATATTGTACGTCACGTAATTCCATACAGTTAATGAGATCGACATTTTTTATAGGTTTAAAGGTAAAAATGAAAATCCGAAGATGGCTTTTCCAACGTACCTTTATTGGATTTCAGTGTTTGAATGCTGGAGAAAAAATTTCTGGCCTTGGTTGGTGACAAACTCGTCGGCTCTCCCAAATCTCTCGAGATTTCTGTAGAGTCCCGACGTGTTTAGTTTTCTGATTGAGAAAATCAATATTGAAACTCTCCGTAAATAAATCCACATACTTATTAACAATATAAACAGATTTTGGGCTCAACCTGTTATAGAATCATCTGCTGCTCTCTCCATGCGTTTACAAGCTGAACAAACTTATATGCTACTGCACTTACCTTTTAAGAATTGACTCAACTAAGAAAAAGATGAAGAAAAAGAAATGTCATCATTTTCAATTTATAGATTTTATTTTTATGTGTTTATCATTTCAACTATGTCTTTTTAATGTATTTTAAGTGTTTTAAAATAACGACGTGTTGGCAGTTAACGAAGATTAACAACATTTAAATGATGTTTCACCATGAAGATAAGACTTACAAAAAAGTTAAATGATGTTTATAGTTATGCACATTTATTAAAAAAAACTTAGATGTATTATCTTTACACACAAATATTTATAAAAAATATTACATCACCTAAAGAAAAAATATACTATAATATTAAATGGTTAAGAAAGTAAAATATATTTAAATATTTACATAGGAAGTGAAAACATCAACTAATTTAAAGCAACAAAATTGTTTTTTTTGTCAACAAAAAAAAATATTAAAAAGACTCAGAAATCCACGTCGGAACCACCGAGTTTACATAGGAAAAAATAGATGATTGCATCCTTGCACTCCGTGCGAGGTTGTCAGCCTTACAATTCAAGGAACGATGTAAATACAGGAGGGAAAAACTTACAAAAAACGATCTTAGATATTGGATCTCCCTCAGTTGTGTGGAAAACGCAGACCAGGTATCAAGATCTCCTATCATCTTCACGAGCTCCAAGGAATCATTCTGAAAAGTTACTCGGGTTTCCCGTCTTAAGAGTAGACATTCCATCGCCCATGCTAGTGCCTCAAGTTCGGTATGAAGGGGAGATAGGCTTCGGCGTTGGCCCCTAGCGCCCATCAAGTCTCCATCCGACCCAACTCTGCAAGCGAACCAGCCTATGCCCGAGAAGGTGTCCTCACCCTTCCAGGATCCATCCACTTGACAGACTAACCCCTCCACTCTAGGCATCATGTGCAAAGACGGCCCCTTCGATACTTTGTCCTCTGCCTGAGCGTCCCGCCAAACTTTTGCCTCACTCCGTGCTATCTTTAAAATGACATGTGGTTTTTTATCTATCCCATTATATGCTTTTGCATTCTGCGCCTTCCAAATAAACCACAAAATCCAGGGAAAGACTTTTAGTCTAATATCATCCCCGTCCATCTTTGGGATCCGCCAGAAAAGAAAATCCATATTCGACCAAATAGACTGGCATGGAAAGGTGTCGTTCAACGAAGGAATACCAGAGAGAGCTCAAGTTTGCAGCGCCGGGGGACACTCAAAGAGAGCGTGATTAATCGTCTCCTTGTCTGCACCACATCTGGGGCAGAATGTGTCACATTTTATACCACGCGATCTTAACCCTGAATTAACCGCTAAACTACCCGAGATTATTTGCCAAAGGAAGTGCTCGATTTTTGATGGTGTCGTATTTTGCCAGGCCTGGGCTAGCATTGTTTTAAAATATGGACCAAATGATTGTGGCTCCTGCACCGTGAGTCCACTATTCCTGGCGACAAAATATCCCGATTTCACCGTATATGAACCATTTTTTGTGAAAGCCCAAATAATTCTATTCGGAGAATTAAGCCTACTAATGGGGATACTCTTAATTATTGGGATATCCCGAGGATCAAAGAATTCATCTAAGAGATTATGATTCCAATCCATTGTTCGACGGTCGATCATATGGCTGACCAAAAGATTAGGTGGATAGTTTGGCTCTTTCCGTCGTGCTGGCCTAGGCCATTGATCTGGAATCTAGTGATCACTCTAGACTGCAATAGGTGTGCTTGTACCTACGTACTTTATAAGACCCCTTTCCAGAATAAATTGTGCTGAAATAATATTGCGCCACCCATAAGAGGGGGAATAAAATCTCTTATCCGCCATGGGGTTGTCCTTCCAATAGTATCTACCTTTCAACACTTTAGCGAGTAACGAGTTTGGGAAATGTATAAGCCTCCACAACTGCTTTGCGAGTAAAGCCGAATTAAATTCGTCAACACTCCGGAAACCTAATCCGCCGTCTTGCTTCGACTTTGCTAGTTTCTTCCAGGCAAACCAGTGTAACCCTTTCTTACCACCCCCTGAGCTCCACCATAATTTAGCAATCGCACTCGTCAACTTTGAAGTGACGGATTTTGGTAGCCTATAACATGACATAACGTAAGTGGGCAGTGCTGCCGCTACCGATTTTATTAGAACCTCCTTTCCCCCTTTGGAGAGAAACCTCGATGACCAACCGTTAATCCTCTCATCCAGTCGCGCCTTAATAAACGAGAAGACTTTAGTCTTCGAACCACCTAGACTCTCAGTAAGCCCCTAATAAGAACCCATACCTCCATCAGCTTGGATCCCTAACACCTGCTTAAGCTCGTGTTTTAAATCATCCTGAATTTTATGACCAAAAACCACCGAGGATTTGTCGAAATTTATTTGTTGACCTGTGGCCTGACCGTATCTCTGCAGGATGTCAAGAATTTCTAAACACTCAGTTTTTTTTGCTTTACAGAAAAACAGACTATCATCCGCAAAAAGCAAATGGGATATCGCCGGACTATGTCGAGCGATTTTTAAACCCGTGAGACTACCACAACTTTCCGCTTTTTTAATATTAGCAATGAGTGCTTCCGTACATAGAATAAATAAATACGGAGATAACGGGTCTCCTTGGGGCAAACCGCGCTGAGGTTTAATTTGTCATGTAGGTTGGCCATTAAGCAACACTTTTTACGAAACCGTTGTGATGCACTTCATTATGCAGCCAATCCAACGTTCATGGAAACCTAGCTTCCGGAGGAGATTTTCGATAAAGACCCACTCGACTCGATCGTAGGCTTTGCTCATATCGGTTTTAATTGCCATATGTGAACCTTTGCATATATTATTTGTCCGAAGGCCATGTAATATTTCCTGAGCAATCAAGATATTGTCCGAAATTAACCTTCCTTGAACAAAGGCCGATTGTGTCTCCGATATTATTTTTGGGAGAACACGTTTCAATCTTTGACACAATACCTTCGATATGATTTTATAACCTACATTACAGAGACTTATCGGTCTGAACTCCCCCATTTTCCGTGGTCTACCCGTTTTCGGGATAAGACATATGTTTGTCATATCGGACACTTTGTAACAAAATTGTTTCCGTGGCCTGTAGGTTGGCCATTAAGCAACAAAATTGTTTAAAAGCATCAATTAAATTGAAGAGTCATTTAAATGTTTAGACACTTTGTAAAAGTGTTTTCACTTTAAGACATTTTGATAATAAAGGTGACTTTTCGCCTCAAAATTACTAATATACCTTTAACACTAACAAAACTAGCCAATTGTCTCTTGTTATGTCTAGTTAAGAAGAAACCAGACTAATAATTGAAGTTTCATATATTATATTAACCGAAAACTCATTGATTTACCTTTAGCTTTCATTATCTCCCTTTTGAATTTCAAAATCAAGAAAATGTATTTTTCCTCCACTAAAATTAACAGAGATCTCTTGAGCCCGATGTAAATTCATCTAGTAGATACATATTCCGTTTGAGTAAGACCGGAGTTGCACAAATCCAACGAACACGAAAACGCCATCTTCCTCTGTACTGATGAAAGAAACTACTCCCATGGAAGGTAAACATTTATAAGATTTTTGGTATTCTTTGGGCCGTTCACTACCGATGTTAGGTTACTGTTGTGAAGAAGCCTTTGAAGTCGATGTTTTGTTTTTTTTAGGGTTTGATTGATTTGGGATTCATCCCCTTTTCTGTGTTTTTTTGCGATTTAATTGAATTATCTTTTTATGCTTGTAGAAAATGAGTGATTCCACTGACGGATTTGAGTGGGACATTCGGTTACCGGAAAAATTGTGGATGTGAGGCGGAAGAAACAACACTCGGTTCAAAGATTCACTCTTTATGATAGTCCCCAAAACACACCCATGGACATATGGTGATGGGGCAGAAACAACACATGTTTCGGATACTTCATCACCAAGGGTATAAGTTATCTAAAATTATGAATGCATCCATAAATCTTAGTCCACGTGGATCGTGATAGATAATATGCTTGTCTATATTGCATGAGACCATGGGGGATGAGCCTGAGGTTTTGGTTACAGGGCACATAAGTGACGACTTAGGTAATATGCAAATAGCAAAAATGTTATTCCAAGAGGGCTAATACACAATGCTTTTATAGGGAATTCAACCAGGTGGGGAGGTCGATGATGTTGAAAACAAAGAACAACCCACACATGTATTCTTGAAAGCTATGAATCACGTAGTTGCTATTGTGTTCTAATCCATGTGGACTAGGACGACAAGGTTGCTTTGCATTTCGTGTCTCCAATCTAATTTTAACTATGTTTTTGTTGGTAAGGTGTTTTTTGCAAGTTTTGGAATTTAAGGTTGTACTTAGTAGATTGTTTGATATAGATTACTCTAAGTGAACAAAGTTTGTCCATGTATTTTTGTCTTGAAAAATCTTTTCAAATAAAAAACCGAAAAAGTGAATATTATGTATATCTATGAAAAAGAGCAACTATAAGGTTTAATTCTATTGAATCGAAAAAAAATTGTAATCCCAAATTGAATTCTCCCATATTCTTCTTTGAGAGACAAAATTAGAAAGAATATGTTATTTCCTGCATAAAAATGAGGTCAAAGTTATTGGAACTTCATTTATTTCTTAATCAAACCACATGAACATGTTTTTTTACTTAATCGAGCCAAGTGAAAACCCATGATCTTGCATTAAAATTGATTTGAACTTTGTTGAATATTTAATTGAACCACATGCAAATTTTGTAATAAGTGAACCATGATAAACATTTTCAGTTTAGTCCACATTGATTAGTCCATCAGTATTTATGCCGATAACCATCACCATGGACATCCATCGCCTCATCTCTGCAAATTTAAAATAAAAAAGAATGTCAACACTTTATAAAATTCACAGTCCACAAACACACATACCCATTCCCTTTCTCTGCAACATTCAAAAGAAAAGCAAAACGGAACTTGTGATGCTGGTGTTTGTACACTCTAATTATGAGCCGCACAATTTTATATTCATGATTTGTATTGGACAGTTGTGATTTCATAAACAAACCCAATTTTAGTTACGTAAAAGAGCGGGAGGCAAAGGTAATTTCATCTAAAAATATCTCGAAAGAAGAAAAAAGTATATATTCATTTAGGAAAGAACGGAAGCCTCGAGCTAGATAATCCGCTTGTACGTCCGCCGTGCGCGGAATGATTGACAAAGAGAATCTTGGGAAGTATTCGCGAAAGAGGTGGAAATCTTGGATGTGCGCGTAGAAAGTGCCTCTTATTTTAGAAGTGTCCTTTTTGTTCAAGAAGCCGAGAAAAATGCACTATTTCCTAATCTCCTATTTTTTTTAATTGAAAATAATCTTTAATGAATTTTGCTTAGGTGTCAACCATATGAGAGATTTTAGGATTAATGTTATGATTTGATTGGTCGAATGATTTTTAATTTAGTTTAATTTATCTTTATTTAATTATCTTAAATATATAGATATAAACCATGAGCTCAATTAACTCATTTACCAAACACTATGTTACTCGATTTATTTATTTTTTTGAAATATAGTTTTAATATATTTTTGTGTATCATCTTCTTATGATTTTATAACAATTAACTAATAAAGGCAATTTAAAAGCAACAAAGTTTATGATTTTGTTCTTTATTTAAATATTATTTAAAAAAATAAAACATTAATCATTTTATTGGAAAACATTAAAGAAAAGTTTTAACAAGAAACATGAAATATTTTGAAACTCTAAACCTTGTTTTAAAAAAAGATCTGAGTATTGCACAATTTTATTAGAACAAAATAATAATATTTTTATAAATTTGATTATTATATAAACATTCTTATACACCTTTGAACGAGTTGTTAAGAAAATTATATTTCATGTCTTTTAAAACTGTACAATTTTTTAATATAGCAAATGATAATATAAATTGTAAATCTGATTATCATTTAAAATTAGCCATATAGTATAAGCATTATAGAAGAAAATATTTTTTTATAACATAATATATAGAGAGATATTTACACTTTTGAATTTCACATTTTAAAATTATAAAAAATATGAATGTTATTTAACTTTTCAATAGAATAATAATATCATTTGATTTTCGTATATTCTCATATATTTTAAATATACATTTATTGGAAATATAAATTGAAATTAATTCATATTAACTTTCCCGTTTCCATATAATTTCAACAATTAAAATTTAAAAGCATCTTTTGATATATGGTCAATATGAAATATATTATGAATTTATTAACTTTCTATATACCTATGTTAGTGACTGTAAATATATATATTTTTTGTAGATAACTTTTCATATTCAATTCTTAAATAATTTTTTTTTATTTCTATAATTTTATTATTTTTAATATATATCCGACATATAATTTTCGTATATAAAATGATGGATAATCTGTTATAAAGTAGATAATCGCATATATTAGGATCGTGAATTAAGGTATACATTAGTTTATATTGATTCTTACATGAAAAGTAAAATATTACTTAAGATTTTACATATCATTACACTTACACATAATTTAATCTTACATGGTCTATATTTAATTACCGATATTTTTATAGAAATTAAAAATTTTGTTATGCATATTTTTATCAATTCTTTATTGCTTGTATATTAAATGTTTGAGGTACAAAATTGATTTTTTAACTTGACGTCCAAAACAATGGGAATAGAAAATAATCTGAAAAGAATGTGCATAAAATATCAAATCCTTATATTGAACATTAAAAAACTATTTCGTGCATTTGAAAGAGACATAACAATGGTTTTTTATTTAGAAAAAGTCATCTTTCTAAGTAATTGCTAACCAAACAATAACACAATTTTTTGTTTCTTAATTTAATATGTTCGAAAATATATAGCAAATAGAACTCACATTTTAATTGTTATAAATAAAAATATATTTCGTATTGATAAGTAAGCATACAAAATATCACATTACAGTTAAGTCCTCTATATAATATTTTCACCCAAAGATGAGTGTTTAAGAGGACGTTCGGGTATTCATTCAGTTATGTTCAGGTTTATTCGGGTTACGAGTTTTCGGGACTAGAGATTTAAGTTTTCATCCGGGTATTTGTATATTTTGATTCGGGTTTGATTCAGATCTTTAAGATTTTGATCGGGTTCAAATAACCCTTTAAATTATGCAGAAAATATGAAAAAACAAAAACAAAATACCATAAAAACTTCCAAAATCCAATTTTTTTTTATAACTCTGGTATTTTGTGTATTTTAGTTATTTTGAATATTAAATTTAAAAATAACTAATCAATACTATCATAACACAAGTGTTTCTCCATGTGTTGACACATAAACTTTTTTGAATTATGAAAAATTGACACATCATCACAAAATTAAAAATGATAGACCAATCAAAATAAAACATTAATACACATCATAACTTTTTAAAAAAAAATATTCTTAAGAATACATATATCTCATGTCTTTTCATCTCTCCTTTTACTTTAGATTAACTATGTCAAAATGAAATCAATTAGATAAATATACGATTTTCAAAATATCAACAAATTTCTAAATCTTTTTGTATTCTTATTTCTATAAAAAAAATATTTTTGCTAAGTTTTTATTTATGTTTTATCTTCATCATTTGTTTCCTCTTTCAGTCTTCTAATATGTTACGATCTTAATTTTTTATTCATAATGCTTCTAATATTACATAAATATACATTATCTCCTAAGAATTGTGTTAAAATATCTTTAGATGTTGTTCATTGTTTACATGTAGGTTTTAACCTATATATAATATTTTTTTGTTTGTTGTGTAAGAAAAAAATTATTGTGATATGAAGATCCCTGATAAATTTTAATTTAATAATTTGAATGGATTAGTACATATTTTAGAGAAAAAATGTTTCTTTAACTATTTTGAATGAGTTTTGGTTTTTTTTAAATTTCATTATTTGAGTCTTTAGTCTAACTTTTTATTAATCTCAGTTAATATAATTATGAATCTTGCTAAAACATATTAAAACATATGAAAAGCTTAATTTAGTCAATGACTCAAGCGAACAAAAGCTAAAATTCCAACACAAAAATGTTATTATATTCTAGCTACATCTACCAAAATATTATATTTAAGATTTTGATTAACGAATTTAAATTTTTAAAGAGAATAAAATTTGAGTTTACATGCTAATTTTTGTGGTTTAAATTTTAAATTTCTTTTAGGAATTTAAAAGATAAAATTTTAGTTAAAATTTTTGTTTGAAAAAGTTCTTCCAAGAGAAATTAAATATTCATATTATTAAGTGATATTGTGACGCTAAGATAGTTCGACTATCACTATGTTGTTTAATAAAGATGTTTTGATATATTTAACGTTAGGAAATTTACTTGAGATATTAAACTACGAATTTAAATGAAGTTGAAAGCTTGAGAAAAAAAAAACTATAATTTTGGCTATATTTAGAAAATGGTTATGCAATAACAGTTTAAAATTATTTTTGTAGTTAACTAAATTTGCAAAAAAATCTTCCGAATGTTATTTTTTATTATCGAATGCTAGAACAAATTTCAAAGCTGTGAAGTTTATAATATTTCATGTCGTGAGTGCAAATGTTTTTAATTTTTTTTGCTAAAATTATTTATTTTAAAATTTTCTATATTTTACTATTTCTTTATGTAAAATTTAGTTTTCTCTTAATTATATAAAAATATTACTTTTATTATTCACATATATTTGTTATTGAGAACAAATATATTAAAAGTACAACGAAATCTTTTTATATTCTATATAAATTAAATTTTTACTTTTTCATTATTTTTAACTTTATGCGTTACTAATAAAAATGTGAAATCAAATATTTTTTTTTACATATAAAAAACAATACTAGATAGTATAAATAAACAAATGATATCTTCTATGAGAGAATGTTGACGGTTTCAAGGAAGATCGCATGGGCCATTCAATGGTTATGGTGGTTAATCCACCATTTTTTCTCTTTCTTCCATTGGAAGAATGCTTTTCGGATCCATGATGTGTGTATAAAATTGTCCTTAAGCGGTTTTGTGCCCACTTCTTTAATCTCCGTAGTGGAGAATCGTTTCCACCACGATGACAGTTTCTGGAGAGCGGTTATGGCGATTAAGCGGTTATCTCTTCGCCGCGTATTCAACGGTTGAGTTTTGTCTCTCTCAGATCATGGATCACCGGTCTCCCCATGATCTTGAGTCTCCTACCACATCGGCGGTTATTCGCAGATGTGAAGCACATATCCAATTTCTTCTCGTATCGTCTCTTTACGGCAATTATGTCGTGGTTGTTTACAACAATTTTGCTGAGGTTTTGTCACGACTAACATCCAATGTTAGTATTGTGTTTGTTTCTGGCAGTCATCGTTATCGTTTGGTGATGATCCAAAGATTGAAACAAATCCTTTTGGATTTGTTGTGTAAACGAAGACCGGCACGGAAACCACTATGGATTTATTGCGTTGAGAAGGGATATGTTATGATGATCAAGATGAAACCGCATAGGCAATGGAAGATTGGTAAACAACAAGATACATCAACTAAGTTGAAGTTCAAGCATCATAAAGATCGAGAAACATCTACAACGACATCAACACCAAATAAATTCATTAATGTAATGTCAAAGGCATTTTGGAGGCTTAGCAATATGTTGTTAGCCAATCTCAAGTGTATGAAAGGGGGACATAACAGAAGTATTCTGTTAGCCCGTAAGGCTTTTGTTAAGAGAGCAGGGTTATATTCCACTCCATCATCGAAATTGTTTCAATTTCCTGTATTTGCGAAAAATGGTTGTATTCATGTATTTCTGTATCTTTATGTTATGATTTGTTGCTCAAATTTGATGTATTCACGTTTTGTAATCTCACATTATCATCAATAAAATCGATTTTAGAGTTTAAAAAAAAACGATACTAGATGAAAAATTAGGAAGAAAATATAAAAAATAACCCACAACATAGTGCGGACAATAAACCTAGTATATTTAAATATATAAGTGTAGTTACGTATTTTTGGGTACTTAAAATATGTCAGTTCAAATTAAGGACGATTTCAGCTTTTCTAGTATTGAAATTTTGCAACTGTAGGGGTTTTTACCGGTATTGGTACAAATTCCTTATCACTTTTTGGTTCAAATTCTCCCATTCAAGTATTTTGTCTACATATACTTACATCCGCAAATTGGATAGCTACCTAGTTCTTTCTAAACTGAAAGGAGAGAGAGTACTAAGATAGCATTTGGACAGGGTAGACTCAGTTTCTCATTTTCTCTTTACTAACGAAACCCTAGCTCTAGATAGTTTCTTCCGCTCGGCTTACCCGTGTCTCCTCACGGCTACAAGGTTCGTCTTCTGATTCGATCTCTATCGTTTGCTTTCAGATCTCATCGAATTGTTTTGGCTTTGTATCTTTTTGAATCTCGGAGATGAATTTAGGGTTTGATTCGCAAACTTTAGTTCTTGGATTCTCGGATTTTGTAACTATTTCGTGATTTTCATTTCGGTTTCAGGAGAATTGAGAGTGTTTGATTCGTTCGAGCTTGTGTGGATTTTCGTTTTAAAGCATGGCGAATTTTGCCAAACCAGAGAATGCATTGAAGCGTGCTGATGGTAAGTTTGCGCAATTGCTAGTTTTTTTCTTGCTCGTGCCCTTTGATTTGGTTTAGGACATATGAAGACGATGACATTGTTTTGTGTGCAGAACTGATCAATGTTGGACAGAATCAAGATGCTCTTCAGGTGCTTCATGATCATATTACCAACAAGAGATACAGAGCTTGGACGAAAGCCCATGAGAAGATTATGTTTAAGTATATGGAGCTTTGTGTTAACTTGAAGAGGGGTCGGTTCGCTAAGGATGGATTAATCCAGTATCGTATTGTCTGCCAACAAGTGAATGTGAGTTCCTTGGAGGAAGTTATCAAGCACTTCCTACATCTTGCTACCGAGAAAGCCGAGCAGGCTCGGTCTCAGGCTGATGCCCTTGAGGAGGCCCTTGATGTCGATGACCTTGAAGCTGATAGAAAGCCTGAAGATTTGCAGCTAAGCATTGTCAGTGGGGAGAAGGGAAAAGATAGATCTGACCGTGAGTTGGTCACCCCGTGGTTCAAGTTTTTGTGGGAGACATACAGGACAGTGCTTGAGATATTACGGAACAACTCAAAGTTGGAAGCACTCTATGCGGTTAGTTTCTGTTTAGGGTTAAGCTTATAACCCATTCCTCTGATTTTTAGTTGGGTAAGATTATAGACTTGTATATTATTATCTTGTAGATGACAGCTCACAGAGCCTTCCAGTTCTGTAAGCAGTACAAGAGAACTACAGAGTTCCGTAGGCTATGTGAAATAATTAGAAACCATTTGGCGAACCTGAACAAATACAGAGACCAAAGGGACAGACCTGACCTATCAGCCCCTGAAAGCTTGCAGCTTTATCTGGACACAAGATTTGATCAGTTGAAAGTTGCCACCGAGCTTGGACTCTGGCAGGTGTGTTTTGTTTCAACATGTAGATTGCTGCTCCTACCTTATCCTAGGTCAAATTTACTTTTGCAGAATATGCTCTATCCTATATTTCTCTGCTGTAAACAAGTTAGAATTGTTCTTGGCGTATCGTTTGTTTTGCAGGAAGCTTTCCGTTCTGTTGAAGATATATATGGATTAATGTGCATGGTCAAAAAAACTCCTAAGTCATCTTTGTTGATGGTTTATTATTCCAAGTTGACCGAGATCTTCTGGATTTCTTCTAGCCATCTTTATCATGCTTATGCCTGGTTCAAGCTGTTCAGTCTGCAGAAAAATTTCAATAAGAACCTCAGCCAGAAGGATTTGCAGCTAATAGCGTCCTCTGTTGTCTTGGCGGCATTATCCGTTCCACCGGTTGACCGAGCTCATGGTGCATCCCATATGGAACTTGAAAACGAGAAAGAACGTAATTTGAGGATGGCTAATCTCATAGGATTTAACCTTGAACCTAAATTTGAGGGCAGAGATATGGTAAGATAGGTATTGATGTTGCTTCATTATTACATTGCTCTCCTTATTTGTGGTTTGTTATCTCTAATTTCATCTATCCCTTTTTCAGCTTTCCCGGTCAGCTCTTCTGTCAGAGCTGGTGAGTCTAGCAGCTACCTAACTTAGTTGATACTGCTTACCTGTGGTTTAGAATATATGTCACCTCACAGTTTGAGGCTGATTTCTATACATTTAGGTTTCTAGAGGTGTGTTGAGCTGTGCATCTCAGGAGGTCAAAGATCTTTTCCATGTCTTGGAGCATGAATTTCACCCACTTGATCTCGGCTCCAAGATTCAGCCCTTGCTGGAAAAGATTTCCAAATCTGGTGGGAAACTTTCATCAGCTCCTTCTTTACCAGAAGTGCAGCTCTCCCAATACGTTTCATCTTTGGAGAAGCTTGCTACTCTGAGGGTACTTCAACAGGTAAACAGTGCTCGCTTGTTATCCTTTCAACCGTTTTGGATTGATCCCATTTTTATTTATGTACTCAACTCTACATTTCTATTTTCTTCAGGTTTCTAAGATTTATCAGACTATACGAATTGAGAGTTTATCTCAGTTGGTCCCCTTCTTTAACTTCTCAGTGGTAGAAAAGATATCAGTTGATGCTGCGAAAAACAATTTTGTTGCCATGAAAGTTGACCATATGAAGGGCGTTGTGATTTTTGGAAATTTGGTAAGCCTCTGCTGATGCTTTTGTTCGACACTATTTAAGTCATGAATCCTATCAATTAAGCAAATGTACTTTTAACTTATCGATTCTATGCTAGGCACTGATTTATTTAACCAATTGCATGTCTGTAAGGGTATCGAGTCTGATGGACTGAGGGATCATCTGGCTGTTTTTGCCGAGTCTCTGAGCAATGTAAGAGCTATGTTCTATCCTGTCCCAAGAAAAGCATCAAAGCTAGCTGGCATAGTACCGAGTTTAGCAGATACTGTTGAGAAGGAGCACAAAAGACTACTTGCTCGAAAATCAATCATTGAAAAGAGGAAGGAGGATCAAGAGCGTCAGCAACTAGAAATGGTAACGTATATCTCCTTGGTGGTTTTCATATCTCGCTAACGCTGCCTCGGATGTTGACAGTTCCTTGCTTTGATGTTTGATTTTGAAGGAACGTGAAGAGGAGCAGAAAAGGCTTAAACTTCAGAAGCTAACCGAGGAGGCAGAACAAAAAAGACTTGCGGCAGAGCTTCAGGAGAGAAAGAAGCAAAGAATCCTTAGGGAGATCGAGGAGAAGGAACTTGAGGAAGCTCAGGCGTTGCTGGAGGACGCAGAGAAACGCATGAAAAAGGGAAAGAAGAAGACGCTTTTAGATGGAGTAAGTTTATTGTTAATACAACATGGTAACTCTGATAGTACATCGATTTTTCGTGTTAACAGTATTGGTTTGTTTAAACTAAATGTAGGAGAAGGTGACAAAGCAAACAGTGATGGAGAGGGCCTTAAATGAACAGCTCAAGGAAAGGCAAGAAATGGAAAAGAAACTGCAAAAACTCGCTAAAACTATGGATTATTTGGAACGAGCAAAGAGAGAAGAGGCTGCTCCCTTGATTGAAGCTGCATATCAGCGAAGACTAGTGGAGGAAAGAGAATTTTATGAGCGCGAGCAACAGGTATAACTTTACTATTACCGTAATTGGTTTTCATACGACTTGATCCCTAAGAGGCCCCTAAAATCTATTGTTGTTTTGCAGCGTGAGGTTGAGCTCAGTAGAGAGCGTCATGAGAGTGACCTGAAGGAGAAGAGCAGGTTGGTCAGAATGTTGGATAATAAGGTCAGTTTTGGCATCTTGACTCTTCTCTGATTCGCAAGTTATTTTCTCTTGTGTTCCTGTCAATTTCTGTCAGCAACTCAAAATCAAAACTTTTTTATCCAGGAAATATTCCAAGAGCAAGTGATCAGTCGTCGACAAGCAGAGTTTGACAGAATAAGGAAGGAGAAAGAGGAGCGCATAAGCCAAATAATTCGAGGCAGGAAGCAAGAGAGGGACACCAAGAGGAAGCAGATATATTATTTGAAATGCGAAGAAGAAAGAATAACAAAGCTGTGGGAAGAAGAGGAAGCTCGCAAGCGTGAAGGTGGGATCCGTTCCCATAAATTCACATCATTTCACATCATAAGGTTGAAGTTTCTCTAATGTAATCCGTTTCGTTCTGTATGTTTGTTGTGTTTTACTCTTATACAGAAGCTGAGAAACGCAAAAAGGAAGAAGCTGAACGCAAAGCCAAGTTGGATGAGATTGCTGAAAAGCAAAGACAGAGAGAGAGAGAGCTGGAGGAAAAAGAGAGGCTGAGGAGAGAAGCCCTTTTGAAGGGAACTGATGCACCTTCTGCTCGCTTTGCAGAGCCGACAGTTACTCCTCCGGCTGAAGCCGCCGCCACACCAGCAGCAGGAGGTGCTGGTAAGTACGTTCCTAAGTTCAAGCGTCAGGCCACTGAGGTCTCAGGCCCAGCAGCACCAAGACCAACATCACCTGCAGAATCTAACCGGTGGTCAAACCGCGGAACGCCTCCAGCAGATGACCACTGGGGAAGCAGCAGAGGAGGACCGCCTCAGAGGCCTGACCGGTGGACTAGTAGCAGGGAAAGAGGTGGACCTCCTCAGGCTGAAGGAGGAGACCGTTGGGGAGCTGGTCCTAGAGGCAGTGACCGCCCAGGCGGTGGCGATGCTTGGCGCAGTGAAGAACGGAGGTCTACATTTGGAAGCTCCAAGCCAAGGCCAGCACAGCGTTGAGTAATATTGTTTTTTTGGGGTCTCAAATCTCTCAGTCGAATCAAAACAATCTCAAATCTTTCCTCTTTAAGCTAAACCTGTCTTGTTTTGATGAAGATTCATAAAACCTTTGCTCATGTTTTGTTTATGAGAAACCTGTAAGACCTTTTTTTACTCTACACAACCAAGATGTTATCTTCTTTGGCAATTCTTCTGGAATTATCGTTAGGTTTTAAAATGTTTAGAACACCAACCAAACTAAAATGTACTCAGAAATAGTTACTATTATAATTGTAAAAAGAGTAAACTAAATAAAATTTCGTAAATTCTTAATCCGCGTGCAGAAAGTTAAAAGACAAGTAAAAAAAAGGGAGGAGTAGTTATAATCCGAAACATGAACACAGTGACAGTCAACTTAAAAGAAAAATACGTGAAAAACGTTAAAAATTGTCGCTCTGAAAATACGTAAAAGTCAATAAAACATGTCGTTTATTGATAAACACATGTATTAAAATATACTCATATGCAAACTTAAAAATATTACTAAAAATTAAAACTTATTTTTCGTTGAGTAATTCAATAGTCGTAAGCAACTATTAATATGGATGAATCATCTACTGCTCTCTCCATGTGTTTACGAGCTGGAGAAACTTTTATGCTGCTGCACTTGTGTTTTAAGAATTGACTCAACTAAAAAGAAGGTGAAGAAGAATAATAAACGTCATCATTGTCAATGTATAGATTTTATTATGATTCGTTAGATTTCCAAACAATTTTGTGTCTCGTGAATCTAAGTCAACAAAATGATATGATGACTCTAGCTCTCATCTCTGACTCAAGACTCCATATTGGTTTTCCTTCCTAGAGCATGCATCCATTTGAGCCATTGTGCTGCATAATGCAGGAGGTTTCATGGCGGAAAGAAAAGGAGAGAATCAGGTCAAAGTCTTAGTACTTTGTTTCAAACAAACAAGTAAATAACATACATTTAACATTCACTCAGAGTCATTGATACAAAATTACCTGAAAGGAGTCTAGGACTATCAATGGCACCATCTTTATAACTGTGATCTTCTAGTTAATAGCTTTTAAAAAGTTGAACTTACTTCCATCCAGGTTCTTCTTTAGCCTTCTTTGTTTAAGCATAAACTTCAGTTGCATCTCGTGAGCACTTCGGACAGAGCTTTACCGGAATTTTCTGCAAAATCAATTTTTTAATACCAAAAACATTACAATATCCAACATGTAGTTGCGATTAGAAGTTCAGTGCTCTTATGGAAATGGTGAATCTCTCTTCCTGGCTTGTATTGGTAAGGCTATACAAGGACAACACAAAGATTAGTGATCAAACCATCAGACAAATCCCGGAGCTGCTGATTGCGGATTTTAAAGCTGGTGCACAACGGCGGATCTCGCAAGCTTCATTATGTTGAGGGATTGGAATCGGCGCAACCAGGCTTGTCGTTTTCTTTTGTTGAGGACACGTCTCCTTCTCTAAAGTGCTCAGGTGTCAAGTTGCGGGAGACTTGGCCAATTTTCGTTAGTATGATAGATTTCTGTTTATCAAATCAACTACATCGTTTTAATGTATTTTACGTGCCTTTAAAATAACAACATCTTTGTACTGTTGTGTTATTTATTTCTCTCGTCTCGTTTAGGTGGTGTTGCTGAGATTTTTCTATGACTTATTTACAGATGAAAGCTATTTTCTTCGCTTTATTTATGACATGGTTTTATCAAATGATATATATCTAAATTAAA
>OVAN01007196.1:0-20056 GCA_900406275.1 Anastatica hierochuntica | reverse complement strand
GACATCATTGTATTAATCAATAAACAAAGAATAAGGTTCATAATTCTTCTCGATTCGAAGTACGGAAGATGATTCTTCTCCTTATGTTACAAACTCTCTCAAAGCTCTCTCAAAGTCAGAAAAGTTTCATAATGAAAAGAAAAACTCGAGTCTAGGTCTTTTTGATGAAATTCGGTCTGAAATAAGTTCGGTCTGGTTCTTCGTAAAATCGGTCCAGAAATCGGGACAGGGATCGATCGATCCATGTCCCTGGATCAGTCGATCTGTGTCCAAAAATCTAGGTATTTTTCTAGATTTGTGCGAACACTTCCTTTGAGGCTTGAAATCCATCCAAAATGCTTCCTTTTTGCACATTCAAGCTTGAATCCTGTAAAAACAACAAAGAACACAAAACCGCGCCAAAACAGTCCGAATACATACTAAAAACCATAGATCTCGAATGAAAACCGTACTAAAAACCTACTAAAATACTGACACATCAAAAGCCAAGGATGTCAATATGGTCTTCTCTGCGGTTGATCAAATTAAACAAAACTTGGGAGCCAGAGTGCAGAAGCAACTCATCTATCCGTAACACTAGAGTTTGGCGAAGCGCTGTCCAAACAACCAAGGTCTCTACCGCCAGAGCCGATGTTAACCCCTCCTTAAAGGAGATATAAATAGCCAAAGTAGCCTAATTCGAAGTGTCATAAAACCATCCCATGCCACACTTGTTAAAGGAGAAATCCCATGATGCATTCACCCAACTTCTGAAACCAGCAGGTACGATCATTGGTAAAGCATCTTTACCATCCACAGAAGGGGAGCGATGACTAATCACTTTTGCTTGAAGTGAAGCATCCAATTGCCATTCACGGGCACCAGCAAGAACAATATGAATTATCTCATTCACCTGAACCACCTCTATATTGAAAATCAAACGATTCCTAGCCTTCCACAACTGCCAACAAACGTATGGGTAAACATCCATAACACTCAAGCCTGTTGGTGGCAAATCCTTAGATGTACGCATGATAGAGAGAAAAGAAGATAAGAAGGGAGAGTCTGAGAAAGTAGGGATAGCTAGGGGCACATCCTCCCTAACCCTTCGTGCAAAAGCACACTGAAGCAACACATGATCAATTGTCTCCGGCAGACCACACCATGGACAAGAAGGATCTTCAAGAACTCCTAGTGTGTGAAGCACCACCTGGACAGGAAGCCCCATACATCGCCTTCCACATAAAACTTTGTAGCTTAGAGAGGGTCTTTGTTCGCCATATATTCTTCATCCAATTAAATCCACCATCCAACCTTGACTCCCCGGAAACCAGCAGGGAGTAACCACTCTTACAAGTGTATTCCCCGTTTCTATTATATAAACAAACAAGAGAGCCACGCCTGGTAGACGATCCAACACTAGGTTGGAGATAAAAAAAAGCATAGTGAGTTAAAACCTCATTAATCAGCGCCAGATTCCAACCACATTGTTGGAACATCAAAAAATCGGAGACCCTTAAATCCTGGAGCTCCAACGCAGCCGAGCCCACAATCGACATCAGGGATGACGTGGAAAGCCAACAGTCGTCCCAGACTCTAACATCCGCACTATCCCAATCAACCATCAGATTCCTTGGTGCAACACCTCATGACCCGCTATAATCCCACGACAATCATGAGACATCGTTGTTGGCGGAGAACACTCCATGAAGGAGGAAGAGTGGCAATATTTTCCCAACAGAATTCGAGCAACAAAGGAATTTGGGTTGTTCAACCATCTCCTGGAAAGCATGGCTAAGAGCGCATCATTGAATGACTCCACATCTTTAAAACCTAAGCCCCCAAACACCTTAGTTAAAGAGAGTTTCTCCCAAGAAAACCAAGACATCGTACGAACATCTTGCTTATCATCCCACCAGAACCGAGGAAGAGCATACTAAATACGCTTACAAAGAGAGAGAGGGAGCTTAAAGTATGTCATAACATAGGTGGGAAAGGCAGAAAGAATAGACTTAAGCAAGACCTGCTTGCCAACAGACGATAGGAACCGAGTGGACCAACTCTGAGCCTTTTTCCGAATCTGATCAATTATATAGGCGATAATGTCCCGTTTTCGTTGGCCAAAATTCTCCAGCAAGCCCAACTATTTTACTATACACCCTCCTTAAAAATGAGAAGCTGATTTTTCACCAACTCTTGCCGCTCAGCCGGCGTCTTAGGGCATCTCTATCCCTACTCCAATTTTCCCTCCAAACTCCATTTTGGAGTAAAATTCTCTCCAACCCCACTACATTTTCCACTCCAAAATGGAGTAATGGGTGAGATCACTCCATATTTGGAGTAACTCATTTTTTACTCTATTTTGGAGTTGAACTTTTTTATTTATAAAGAGATCCTTTGAATATTAGATCTTTTTACTTTATTCTTTTTTTAAATATAACAATAATTATTTTTGTTGATATACCTTTCTAAATTTTAATTATTATTATAACTTTATTTTTGTTAAAATTTGATATAACACTATAAGTTTTAAGAAATACATTTTCTATGACTATATATTTTTTATATAACTTTATTATTTGTTTTTTCAAAATATAATTAACTATAATATATAGTTAACTGCAAATATGAAATAATTTGTGAAAATTAAACAATACAATGGCAAAAACATTTTGGATTCAAAATTTTCATTTTGTTAGTGTATATATACATATTTGAGAAACATATAAATAGAAAATATGAGGATCAAACTAATTTGTTTATTGAATTTTTTTAGTTTGGTTTGAATCTTTTAACGATTGAATTTTTGAAGTTTTATTCTTGAGAGTTGGAAGAGAATCTCTACCCTCATATGTCCAAATATAATATGATAACAAAATTCGGTTCTGAGAGTTTCTTGGTTGTTTTAGAGATATTATTAAATATAAAAAAATCTTATTTTTCACTTTGGAGTGGACTAATCAATTATTTGTAAGAAAATATGTTAATGGTGACGATTACATAAAAAAATATTTGTAATGTAATTTCTTTTATTTAATGAATGTCTAATTAAAATTAATTTTATAATGTATGGAAGTTTTTAAAAATAAAATAAATGGGATCATTTATAATTTTTATAATTAGAAGGTATTAATAGCAAATTAGAAATAGAATATATTTAGAATATTCCATTTTTAGAGTAGGAAATGGAGTACTACATTGGAGTAAAACCCGACTCCATTTTGGAGTTACTCCATAATAGAGTAAAAAAATGGAGATATATATTGGAGATGGTCTTAGAGGCAAACATGATAGAAGACTTTGTAAGATTAATAGATTGGCTAGAAGTCAGCTCACAATTCTGAATATGCTCTTTCAACACCTCCATACTCGAGGAATCAGACCTACAAAAAACATCATATCATCGGCAAAAAATAGATGATTTATCGGGGCCGCTCCAGTGGGAGACCTTAATACCAGGCAAACTGCTATCCACCTGAGCCCGACGGCAGAGGCCAGAGAGGATCTCCGTACATAGAATAAAAAACAAGGGGACAGAGGGTCTCCTTGGTGGAGCCCTGTGGACGGAAGCATCTGCCCCTGCGGCAAGCCATTGATAAGGAAGGAGTATAAAATTATAGTAACGCATTCCATAATCTTAGAAATCCGTATCCGATGGAAGCCAAATTTCTCCAATACACGGAGTAAGAAATTCTATTCAATTCGACCATAGGCCTTACTCACTTCATTTTTCACCCCCATAGCTCCCCGAATTTTGGCTTTGGAGCGACGTAAACAATGAATAATTTTGTGGGTAATAAGAACATTATAAGAGATAGCTCTCCTGGGAACAAAAGCAGATTGATTCTTAGAAATCAATCCTGGGAGGATAGAGTGCATTCTTACCGTAAGTATTTTTGCTACAATTTTGTAGAAAACACTGCAAATGGCTACGGGTGATGTGTACATATTTTCTTGCATATTTTGGTACATTTTAGCTTAGTTTCATCCTCATTTAGGTTGTATATATTGCACATAAGTCTTGGAATCCATGAGCATAAGTCTAGAGAATAGTTTAGGATCATATTGCATTTGCATGTCATTTCTTTCTTTGCATTTGTAGGAACAACTTTGGGATGGATTCATGGAGGCTCTAAAGATGGATTCAAGGTGGATTTGGAGCTGAGGAATCAAAGAAACGAGGAGCCAAATGCTATGGGAGAAGATGGAACCAAAAGGAGCAATCAAAGGATGAAAGAAGAAGCCATAAGCTGCCAAAGTGAGCAAATGTCGACCTCAAGGTCGACAGTAGCCCACTTTGGTTCGACAACTAGCTATGTTAGGAGCCCTGCTGCCCAAAGTAAGCAGCCGTCGACCTGGAGTTCGACAACAGCTTACTTTTGGGCGACGACAGAGCAATTTGATGGGATATTTTCCTTCTAGGGCATCCACTCTTCCCCTCTTTAGTATAAATACCCTCTTCTGTTAACCAAGAACACGTCTTTGTTTTATCTTTGATCTATCTTTGTTTTTTCAATATCTTTGCTTATCTTTGAGATCAAACTCTTGTAATAACTACCTTTAATATTTTGAGTGGATTTGGATCTCTTCTCTTTGGATTTCCATGACTCTTAGTGAGTAGATCCTTCTTGGATCTTGAGATGTAGTAGGCTAGGGTTATATCTATGGTTGTGATGGATGATTAGACTAGATTTTGGCATAGATTCCTACTAGATCTTGTTTAGTTCTTCAAAGTTCATTGCTTGCTCATTGACGCCTAGAAAGTTTCTAATGAAATGCATGAGAGAACAAGATCTATTTCTTTCATTTGGGCACATGAGAGTGAATGTTACCTAGGTGCTAGATGGTTAGAAGGACTAGAGGAACACTATCACTTACATGTTTAGATGGGCAACAAACGACAGTTGAGCCTTGTTATGTGTATGGGTGAATAGATGTTCGCCATGAGAGTTTGTAGATCAATTAAGGAGATTCGATCACAAACCCATTGCTATTATCTCAAGATCGACCACAAACCCATTGCTATTATCTCAAGATTCGATCTTTTTTATTGTTTGCATCCAAGTTCACACCTTTCTTGTTTTTATTTATTGCCTTCTTAGTTATTGCTTTTATTTATGCTTTTCAATTATGTTTGGCCTTGTTGATAGCTAGATTTAGTGGAGACCCATGAAAATCCCCATTTAAATCGACACCCAAGACTAGGATATCTAGTGTATTCCATTTGTTTAGGTTCTTATAGACAAGCCTCTAAATCCTTGGACGATACCTTAAGTGCTATAACTCGTCCCCGTTCTCTTGCGGGATTGTGAATAGGCTTAGGTTTTATAAATTGTAAACGTAGACGAAATAACCATCGTCAAGTTTTGGCGCCGTTACTGGGGGATTTAGGGCATCATTATTGGTGGGATTTGTTTTGGAGCCCTTAACATATTTTATTATTACTTTTATGGTAAGGGATTAAGCTAAGGACTTTCCTAAATTTTTTGAGTATTGGTGGGACTTATCTTGTCCCTTACATAATTAAATCTTAATGTTTTCATTAATAAACAAT
Organism: Anastatica hierochuntica; assembly: GCA_900406275.1. Taxonomy (NCBI): domain Eukaryota; kingdom Viridiplantae; phylum Streptophyta; class Magnoliopsida; order Brassicales; family Brassicaceae; genus Anastatica; species Anastatica hierochuntica. The sequence goes on along the minus strand of OVAN01007196.1, from coordinate 14,523 downwards.
TGTTTTCATTAATCNGGCGCCGTTACTGGGGGATTTAGGGCATCATTATTGGTGGGATTTGTTTTGGAGCCCTTAACATATTTTATTATTACTTTTATGGTAAGGGATTAAGCTAAGGACTTTCCTAAATTTTTTGAGTATTGGTGGGACTTATCTTGTCCCTTACATAATTAAATCTTAATGTTTTCATTAATAAACAATTGTTTTCATTAATCTTTTGACGGATCCGAAACGGATCTGAAACCCGAAAATATCGTAAATGGATCCGTAACGGATCCAAAAGCCGAAAAACAAAAAAAAACGGATCTGAAACGGAATCGAAACGGATATGAGAATGAATTTGTTCAGATCCAAACCCAAAATATTTTCGGTTACCCGTTCGATTTCGTTCGGTTCTTGCCGTTTCGTTTTTTTAGTATTTTTTGGGTATTTTCGGGTATATTTTCGGGTATCTTGGGTTCGGATCGAGATATTTTAAACGGATCCAAAACCCGAAAATATTGTAAACGGATCCATAACGGATCCAAAAATCGAGAAAAAGAAAATTGGAACTGAAACGGAACTGAAACTAATCTGAAAATGAATTTGTTCTCATAAAAAAAAAACAACAAAAGAGGAAGGGACGTCTCTTATTTAAGGGACATCCCTTCCTCTTTTGTTTTTTTTTCTTTTTTTTTTAATATAAAAAAAATGCAAGGGACTGGTCTAAGTCCCACCAATAATGATGCCCTTAGGCTTTAGCTTGAATCTTCAAAGAGATTTCTAGATTTCAAGGACTAGGATTTACTTTTTGCTTATTTCATTAAAGTTTCTAACATTCTTTTGTTGATTTTCTTTGATTTCTGAAGGTACATCATAACAATGTCAAGAAGTGAGCCAAATACAAGACTTCTTAACATTGATCCAACATTCATTGAAAGACAACAATCAAAACAAAGAAGAGCTAGAGAAAGACAAGCCCATCTAAGAAAGTTGGGTATGAATCAAGAAGTTGGAGAAGATAATCCTCCACCTATGGAGAACCCTCAACAAGGGCGATTTCCCCCTCCAAATCATGGGATTTTTTATTGGTAAAGAGGAGTGAGGTAACCGTCTATTCCATCTACCTAGAGAAGAACCAAGGATTGGTGAAGGTGATGAGCCATTCACTAATGGCGAAAGGATGGGTATAAGAACTCCACCAATTCGCAACAGCAACTTTGAGATCAAGTCAAGCTTGATCAATATGGTGCAAACGCTAGATTCTTTGGTCTTACGTTGGTAAACCCTCTAGAGCACTTGGACAACTTTGAAAGGTTATGCGAGACGGTAAAGATTAATGGAGTGACAGAGGATATCATCAAATTGACTGTGTTTCCATTCTCTTTAGGAGACAAAGAATCTCAATGGGAGAAGATCGTTGTGACATCTTCTATCACAACATGGGACGAGTGCAAAAAGAGGTTCTTGGCTAAGTTTTTCACACCCCAAAGGACGACTAAGATAAGGAATGAGATCTCTACCTTCAAACAAGGAGTAATTGAGTCACTTTATGAAGCCTGGGACCGCTTCAATGGATACATAAGGAGTTGTTCTCACCACGGTATTACCAATGGCAACCTACTTCAAATCTTCCTTAGAGGTATCCATGAGAAGTACCACTTGGCTCTAAACACCTCCTCCATGGGAAGCTTTGCTAGTCTTTCCGCCGACCAAGGAGAGAGACTCAGTGACAATCTCACTCAAAGCGATAATTGCGATAGGTATGATTATGATAGAACGTTGAGAAGTACGAGATCTAAGGAAGACAAGATCAAGGAGTTTAGTGACAAGGTTGATAGGATCATTTAACAAATAAGGAGAAGTGTTCACTTTGCGGATACAGAAGTCGAAGGACAAGAGGATGAGAACAAAATAGAAGTGAGCTACATCCTAGGAGGGTACTACCAAAAATCCTTCAACCAAGTATACAAGCCTTTCAACAACGACAACTTGTCCTACCGTAGCACTAATGTGGAGAATTCACTAGATCAAGTCTATTCTCCCAAGACTAAGCAACAAGGGTACCAATACCAACCTAAGAAAGGCTACTACCAAAAGCCTCAACAACAAACCGGTCCAACAAAAGAAGAGAATTACGCTATGCTTAAGAACCTAGTGGAAGGACAAAATGAGACAAAGGTCGAGCTCAACAAGAAGTTTGGGGAGATGAATGTGAAGATAGAGCCTATATATTGAGACATGAACATCAAGCATTAAGCTCTTGCTTCACATGTTAAGGTCATAGATTCCCAACTCCAACAAGTGATCTCGGATCGTAAGGGAAAGGCCACGGCTAAAGAGAAGGGAGATTCTAGCAAGGACTTTTGCAATGCTTTTTTAGAAGAAATCAACAACACTCCTCAAACCATGGGACGATATTGTATTTACTCTTGAAGAGGAGAAGATTATTGATGATTTTGAAATTTTATTTTTGAATCCTCTTGATGAGATTGTTGATTGCATGAATGTGGAATTGGTTGGAAACCTGATTGATAAGAAAGGCCATGCCGGATTTGACCTTCAATTTGAAGAGAGAAGTGCTCCAATTGGAAAAGAGCTTGAGAAGAAGGAAACTCCTTTGGCTAAAGGAGATGTCAAGATTGAGAAAGAAGAGAAAGAGCCTTTGTTTGAAGATGAGGCTACTATGGAAAAAGTTTTCGAGGAAGCTAAGGAAAGTAAAGGCTTCAAGGAGAAAGAGAATCTCAATGTCTCAAAGAAAGAGACATTTGATAGAAGAAATGAGGAACCAAGGCCTCCTAGTAATGCTATTAGTAAGATGAACATAAGCGAAGAGGAATTCTCCATCTTTGATTATTCTTCTATAAAGTATCGCTTACATTACCCTCGATGTTATAAGAAGGATATCTTAGGGGTGCTCTATCGGAAGATGAAACATGATGGTGACTTAAATATCCCTCAAGAATGGTATGAGATGGGTAAAACCGATGCAAGGGTTAAGGAAAAGCTTGAGAAGAAATTGGCCACCATAGAGAGGGTAGAGAAGGTGCTTCAAGCTAATAAATCCCAATTTATATAGTGAGAGAGAAGTTCTTAAAGAGGAGCAAGGATGAAGGAAGGTTTGTGGTACCTTGTGCTCTAAAAGGCTCCCAATTTGAGAATGCATTATTGGATACCAATGCTAGCTTGAACGTGATCTCCCTAGAACGTGTGAAGAAGCTTGGTTTTGAAGGAGAAATCAAAGAGGGGACTAATCCCATAATTTTCAAGATTTTCAATTCAATAATGATGATATGTCTTGGGATAACCTTGTTCCAAATACATCCTTTTTCTTATGATTAGGTGACAAGGGAGAGCCAATAGAAGCAAGGAAGAAAGCCAAAATGGAGCATGGATGGACATTTCCAACAAATCATCATGACTTACTACTTAATGACATTCTTTTGACTAAGTTAAGTTCTCTTAAACTCAAGCATTACTCTTGCATTTCACCACATTAAAAGAATTTCAAGAGTGATTTTGCAAAACTTTGATTTAAGAAAACTTAATACCTTTTGATCCGTTTAAAAACCTTTGGTACAAAATCTTGCAAGTTCAAGAGATAAGCTTTCCCCAACAATTTAAAAGAAAATTCAATTTTGGACTACTTTGCAAATGTCCCCATGAAACTTGAATTTTTGCAAACTTGGGGAGCACCTTTTAAATATGTTTTGTACTATGTCCTCTCATCCGCAACTTAAAGAAAACACTTTTCTCTCTCTTCTTCGTATTACTTTCGCTATTTTCAACCTAAGAAAGCAAAGAAGAAGCTTTGTATTTTCATGAGAGATTGGTGTTGAAAAACTTTGGTTTTGATTTTTCTAAGTTCATTCAAGGTTCTTTCTTCATCCCTTTCTCTTCAAAACATCAAGAACAAGGTATGAAAATCTCTAAAACCTCCTTTATTCTCTTTGAAATTTTCGATTTTTGAGTGAGTAAGGAGATAATGATGTTTAATGGGATCCTAGACTAGGGAAAGCTCGGTTATGAAGGTTTCATGAGCTACATTTTCTTAGAAACACTTAGAAAAACATGAATCTAAATTTGTGTTCTTGAAGTGAATAGTACTTTAATTTTCAATTTTGGGAAAACTTGAGGTAGTAGGTCCATAATGGCTATGGGTGTTAGAGATGGTTACAACCTTACATCACTTTCTTAATTTAGGAAAATTATTGGGGTGTTTAAGACACCTAAAAATGTCAATTTATATGTTCCCATAAAAAGAAAGTTGATTTTTGGTTCTTTCATAGCTTAACTTGAGGTGATTGTTTGAATGCTTGGTTTGTTGAACATGTTTGTAACTACTTTTGAGTCTAATCCATGAGTTATGAATTTGGGCATATTATATTAAGTGCACAACATATCTAAATTTAGATTTTCTCTTTGATGTCTACATAATTTAACGCATATTTAACATCATTTAGTATGTGTTTTAGTTGCATTTAGGGTGTACATAATACATTTTAGTGTCAAAATTCATATAGTTTAGGAATTGAGTCTAGTTTAGGATTATTCGCATTTTGCATGCATTTCTTTGCATTTTGAAGGGATGGATCTTGATAAGAAAGAGAGGACTTTAGAACTTGATTCTTGGTGGAAATGAAGTGAACAAGAAGCATTAGTCAAGAAAAAATGAAGAAGAGTCAGGGAAAATGAAAGTGAATGAAGATGAATGATCAAAAGATGCAAAAGGGAATGAAGAATGATTAAAATGGAGCCAAAGATATGTGTAGAGCCATGAAGCTTGGATGTTGATTCAAAGATTTATGAAAAGAAGCAAAGAAGAGAAAAATCATTTGGAATCAACATATGGTAGGCCTTGGAACGAGAAAGTATATGCAAATAATAAGACATTGTGACGACAATTGAAAATGCAAGAAGATGCTGCTGCCCAAAGTGAGCAGCAATCGACCTCAAGGTCGACAGTAGCCCACGTTTGGGCGAAAGTAGCACACTTTGATGGGATAAGTTTCTTCTAGGGCACCTTCTCTTCCCCCTTCCCTATAAATACTCTCTCTTAGCCTCCAATAACACTTATGCTACCTAAGCTCTTGTTTTTAGTTTGTTCTTGATGTTTCTAAGTGATTTAAAGATTTGTAAATATTTTTGTTCTTGAATCTCTTTGAATCATTTATGTGTTTCTCCTCTCATTAATTCATTGTTTTTCATTGTTCTCCATCAAAGTTTCTCCCTTTATCCAAGATACTTCCTTTATTACAAAGTTAGGGTTTTTCTTGGATCTTCTTGAGTTTCTTTGCTTTCAATAATGTCTTCTCATCCCTTCTCATCTCTTCTCCTTTTTTTCTCACTTCAAGCATGGATTCTCAAGAAGCTTGTGATACTTCTTGGATTTCCATGGGTCTTAGTGGGTAGAGAACATTAGATCTTGAGATATGGTAGTTTAAGGTCATATCTATGATTGTAATAGGTATTAGACTAGATCTTGGCATAGATTCCCACTAGATTTTGTTTAGATCATCAAAAGTTACATGCTTGCTCATTGACGCCTAGAAAGTGTTCGGTGAAATGCTTGAGAGAACAAAATCTATGTTTTTCACTTAAGTCCATGAGAGTGGATGTTACCTAGGTGCTAGATGGCTAGAATGGCTTGTAGAACACTATCATTTACATGTTTCGATAGGCAACAAGCGAGAGTTTAGCCTTGTAATGTGTATGGCTGAATAGATCTTCGCCATGAGAGTGGGTAGATCGATTAAGGGGGGGGGGGATCCTTGGCCAAGGAATAGCTTTGATCGTTTAATAAAGTTTAGAGAAACCCATTGCATTCTTGTATTTAGTCCTAAAAAATCTCCATGTCCCAAGATCGATTTCTTTCATCTTGAATCTTGCATTGTTTATCTTGGTTTTGAGAATTAGTCACTTGCTTTAACCTTGTGCTTGCTTGCTTGATTCATTCGTTGTATATGTGTTAGTGTTTTTTTTTTGAATTTAGCTTATTATTAAGTTTCAATCGTCGCTCTCTTCTTATTTGCTTAGCTTAGGAGACATTGTGTATTCCTAGTGCTTGAGTCTCTAGTTCTCGTGGGTTCGACCCTTAAGTACTACAATCAAAATAGTTGTATACTTGCAATTTAGTGAGGTTTGTTAGTTAATTAAGGTTTATAAATTTAAAACTTGAAATTAATCACTAGCGAAATCTACCCTCATCACTCTTTAAAAGGTACCATTTGGATTTGAGCTTGGTAGTCTAGAAAGCATTTGAGCAAAAGCCATTAGTTTGAGAAGTGAAAATTCAAGTGCATGTTTTGACCTTGATGAGTGAAAATTTCATTATATAATATGATGGCATTTTGGTTCTAACTCAGCATAATGCATTTGGTGTCTGAGTTAGCTTAGGGTAGTTTCTAAGGATTGGATCACGGAAATGTTTGTGCTTAATTGATAATCCCAATTCAAAGCTAAACCCTTTTGATTTCTCATTGTGGTCTTTAATTCTTGAAACTCATTTTGCTACATTTTTTAGTGTAGAATCCAAACGAATGACGCCAGCACGACAAGCTATAAGACTATCTTACCCAACATGGTCGGAAAAAGAAAAGCAACAATACTTCCATCTTTAACGAAACTCGAAAGTGAAGAGAACATTGTGGTTGGATGAAAACATGATGTCTAAGATGGGGATCGACCACAAAGTGAAGTACTTGCTAGGGTACATGGACCTTGGGAATTTTTTTGAGATTTGCTACCCCACCTATGTTCAACCCACTCTTCAATTCCTAGACACAATGGAGTTTCACCATGGGAACGACTACAAAACTAATCTCGGATAAATAACCTTTCAGACCAGGAATGAAAAGTATATAATCTCGACAAAAGACTTATGCCGAGTTTATGGGTTCGAAAGAAAGAGAAGCAAGATTGGATTTCAGGATGGTTTGAATGTAAGAAAGCTTTGGAGGACAATAACTTTTGGAGATTATGTTGAGGATGAAGCTACAATAACCAAGATTTGCAATCCAACCATAAGTTATACGATAAAGTTCTTGGCGAATTCCTTCTTTGTGAATGGGAATCACCATTTTGTGAGGAACAATGCTTTGCACTTCTTGTTCCAAGGGTTGAAGAAGAATCTACGGGAGCATGGTGGAAGATGGTTTGACCCCTTGGGAGAAGATACAAACATGGGGATGATCTTCATTGTCATGCTTCTTGAACATGTGGCGGACATTCAATTGCAAAAGAAGCTCGTCATAAGGATTGGTGGAATGCTTACTCCGTTATTCTGATACTTTGGAATACAACTTGAGGATTGGAAGAACAATGAAGATGATGAAGAGTTCAATGATGAAAGCCGCATAGAAGGAAGGAGCCTTGACATGCAACATTTGTTGGACCGAAGGTTCATTTTTGGCTTTGGCCCTAATGGAGAGGTCCTTTATACATTCATGAACGTGCAGCGGAAGTTGCACATGTGCAATCTTCCTTTGAAGGCATGAACTACACTTACTGTGACTCATTCGATAGCCTTCAACCTCCCTCCAAATCTTGCAACAAAAAGAACAGAATTCCACTTATATCCGATCGTTCATCTAGTCGATGAACAAGAAGAGCCTGAAGGAGAAGAAGATGAAGAAAGTTTTGGACATGAATTTCTCAACCATCCTTGTGAAAATTAAAACCAAAGGTCACCTCATGATCACCTCTTTGAGACTCATGTAAAATGAAACACTCTTCAAATCAACAAGAACACAAGCATGATCTCGCGATGGAAGGCGATGAAGGGGAGCGCCAATACAACCGCTATGCCTCCTCCATAAATAGCAATGAAGATGATGATAAGAGGAAGAAGCATGTGTTTGACCTGCCAAGGCACTCGGTGGCTCACCCACCCTTGAGGATCTGGGAACCACAAGAGCAAATGATGCAACCACCAAGGAGTTCATTCCAAGGAACATCATTGAGAAGACACAGGAAAGATACCATCGTCCAATCATCACGACCAAGGTGGGGATCCAACCATTATGAAGACCCCGAGCCATCCCTTGATTCCACTAGACACTCATACATATGAGTTGTCACAAGGTACGACTACATTCCTTTGTAAATATCGTTGCATATTTTCATTTTGGTGTGTGCTTTAAAGGTCACTCTCACGGATTAGAATTCACCGAGACGGTGAAATTTAAGTCTGGAGGAGAGACGGTGAAATTTGAGTTTTGATTTTTTCTTTCCTCTTCACATATTGAGTCATGCATTATATATACTTACGATTTGTGGAAAAAAAACCGAAAAATTTGAAAAAATTCGAAAAAACCGAAAAGATTTTCATTTTGTTTTCAAAGCTTTGCATATAGATTCCATTCATTTGTAAATACTTAGTTTGTTATGTGCATATAGGATTTCATTTTGCATAGGGAACCATGATAGAATTACCTTATAGATAGTTGAGTTTTTGTTTAATTACCAATGCCCTCACTAGAAGTAAGATGTTTCATAGACCACTTTTTGTCTTAAGAAAATTCGTGATTGGAATTAACCACTTAGAGATCTTTGCGAATGAGGAAGTAAGCTATCTTTTGAGTCAATTCCTATTTAAGATGGCCTTTAAAGAATGTTAATATCTTGCTTATGGGCTTTGCTATATTTGACCATGGGAAAACACTACATTTGAGCTATGTTTTAACCATTTTCACCATCCTTTCTTAGCTCAAATGGTTATTCTTATCTTTAGAGTATTGACCAACCCTTTGAAAACCTTAAACCTTTCCTTCAAAACACCCTAATATTTTGATATTTGAAGTCTCTTTTGGAAAGTGCACACACGGGCAAAATCCCGAATGAATTGAAGTTGAACGACAAAGAGGATACTTCCTTAGAGTTAGCCTCACTTTAAGGCTAACTAGAGTCATAGGAGGGGAAATTCTTTGTGGTTTAGGTTTGTCTAAGTCTAGGGTATGGTTAATGTGTATAGAGTCAAATGGATGTTCCTTAATGCATATATGATCCTAGGTTTTGTAAATAAGAAAAAGAAAAGGAAAAAAAAATCGAAAAAGATAGAAAAGAGAAGTGAAAGAAAAAGGCACGAGAGATTAGTACTAAGTTTAAGCTTAACCTTAGAAACTAAAACCTTAGAGATTCTACCCTTGAAACGAAAAAGAAAGAAAGAATCCAAGTGATTAGATAGTGGCTCTTAAAATAAAAAAGAAGGTTAGTAGTTAAAAATTTAACAGTTGTCTACAAAAAGAAAAAAGAATGAGTGACTTTGGTTCAATAAAATGTTTATGGTTTCTAGTTCTAGGATGGGAAGTATGTCAAGTAAGTGTCTAGACCCTTAGGAAGCAATGGGGTGGGAACAATTAGAGGAAGTAAATGCTTTGTATGCGTAAATTGTTCGGCTACCACATTGCTTTTTCCTATTGTCTTGCACTACTTTTGTTTGAGAGAAACCATTATAAATCGAGTGAACTCTCTTCTTTTTACACTTCTTTACATAAACCCTTCCTTTGAAATCCAAACAAAATGGATGAGATGCATTGCCCATAAGTAAAGAACTCACGCCTAAGCTTAATTGAATGTAAAAAAGAATTGGCGATGGGATAGTTTATGGATGCATAGCTTAGATTCTAAGAGTTGGTTTTGTGATAATCATGGAGAAGTACATAAACTCTTATATTATATTTGCACCATTTTACTTGTTTTGAGGACATTGTACATAAGGCATTACTCTCTTATCTTGGTTTTTAGTTCCCACTTGCAAAACACATTTTAGGGTTTGGTCTTTGTTGTTTGCTTGAGAACAAGCAAATAGCAAGTCCGGGGGCGTTGATGTGTACATATTTTCTTGCATATTTTAGTGCATTTTGTCTTAGTTTCATCAACATTTAGGTTGTAAATAATGCATATAAGTCTTAGAATCCATGAGTTTAAGTCTAGAGTATAGTTTAGGATCATATTGCATTTGCATGTCATTTCTTTCTTTGCATTTGTAGGAACAACTTTGGGATGGATTCATGGAAGCTCTAGAGATGGATTCAAGATGGATTTAGAGCTAAGGAATCAAGGAAAAGAGGAGCCAAATGCTATGGGAGAAGAAGAAACCAAAAGGAACAATCAAAGGATGAAAAAAGAAGCCACAAGCTGCCAAAGTGAGCAGCGGTCAACCTCAAGGTCGACGGTAGCCCACTTTGGATTGACAGCTGGCTAAGTTGGGAGTCATGCTGCCCAAAGTAAGCAGCTGTCCACCTCCAGGTCGACATCACCTTACTTTTGGGCGACGACAGGGCACTTTGACGGGATATTTTGCTTCTAGAGAACCCACTCTTCCCCTCTTTAGTATAAATACCCTCTTTTGTGAACTAAGAACATATCATTGTTTTATTTTTGATCAATCTTTGTCTTTTAAAAATCTTTGCCTATATTTGAGATCAAACTCTTGTAATAACTACTTTTAATACATTGAGTGGATTTGGATCTCTTCTCTTCATCTCTTTCTTTTAGATCTATTTCTAAGAACTTGGGAGCTCAAAGACCAAATCTATGTCTTTGGTTCTCCATGACTCTTAGTTAGTAGATCCTTCTGGGATCTTAAGATGTACTAGGCCTGGGTTAGATCTAGGGTTGTGATGGATGATTAGGCTAGAATTTGGCGTAAATTTCTACTAGATCTTGTTTAGTTCTTCAAAGTTCGTTGCTTGCTCATTGACGCCTAGAAAGTGTTTGATGAATTTGCTTGAGAGAACAAGATCTTTGTCTTTCACTTGGGCCCATGAGAGTGAATGTTACCTAGGTGCTAGATGGTTAGAAGGGCTTGAGGAACACTATCACTTGCATGTTTAGATGGGCAACAAATGAGAGTTGAGCCTTGTAATGTGTATGGGTGACTAGATCTTCGCCATGAGAGTGGGTAGATCGATTAAGAAGGGATCATTTGCCGAGGAATAGCTTCAATCCTCTCATAAAGCCTTAGCAAAGTCCATTACATCTCTAGATCGAACCCGAACCCATTGCTATAATCTCAAGATCCAATCTTTTTCATTGTTTGCATCCATGTTCACTTCTTTCATGCTTTTATTTATTGCTTGCTTAATTATTGCTTCTATTTATGCTTTTTAATTATGTTTGGCCTTGTTGATAGCTAGAATTAGTGGAGAGTCGTGATAATCCCCATCGAAATCAACCCCCTAGACCAGAATATCTAGTGTATTTCCTTTGTTTAAGTTATTCTAGACAAGCCTCTAAATCCTTGGGCGATATCTTAAGTACTACAACTCGACTCCGTTCTCTTGTGGGATTGTGAGTAGGCTTAGGTTTTATAAATTGTAAACTTAGACGAAACAGCCCATCGTCAATGGGGCGATAGTCTGAGACCTCTGGGGAGTGTGCTCTTTTAGGGATGAGAGTGACATCAGTAGAATTCATATCCCTCTGGAATGAACCAGAGACAAAAATTCTATTACCTCATTAATGACAGTCAGGCCCACCGCCGACCAAAAGGAAGGTAGAAGCCTACCGAAAAGCCATCTGGACCAGGCGCTTTTCCTAAATTGATTGAAAATACAGCATTCCTAACCTCCTCAGTCGAAGAAATTGTTGTCAACATAGTATTATCCGAATCCGAAACAAACAGAAGAGAAGTCTGAGTAACAACAAAGAAGTCAACCGCTCCATTAGAGGAGACATATTTTGAAATTATGAGCAAATCAAAGTCACAATCTTTGGCTCTTTAAAATATACCATCCTAGTCTCATCTTCAATCACTAATATACGGTTAATCATTCTCCTATTGCGCTTAGCAGCATGGAAGAATCCAGAGTTCCGATCCCCATGCTGCAGCTAGAGAACACGACATCGCTCTTTCCAAAATTTCTCCTCTTCCCTATAAGAAGTGTCCAGAGTAGAGGTTACACCTGCAATTCTAGGTGATCCACAGAGGGACTAGACAACAATGCCTCAAGCTTGGAGCGTGCTTCCTCAATCACCTTGGTGCTATTAAGGTGTTGAGCATTAGACCACTGGACTAAGGCAAAACGACATTTCTCCAACTTGGCCGATATGGAAGCCAACCCCTCACGAAGCCAAATTTCAGAAATCAACTCAAAAATCTCATCCCTTTCATGGAGTCTTCGATCAAAATGAAACAGCAGGCGATGCTAAACCCTCAAACCGAATGTACTCACAACGCTCCAAAGGGAACAATTTCACCCAATAGTTACTGGCCCGAGAGCGATCCAGACGAGCATGCACTAGATGATCAGAGCGCATGCCACGCCAGGAGATAATTTTACCAGAATTGTTTACATCCCACTGACCATTAACCGAAACAAAACTTTGAAAATCGGAAAAAGAACTGTCCTAGCGAGGAGGGCCTCCACGCTTCTCTGATTGAAGCAAAATGTCATTAAAGTCACCAGCAAGCAGGCAAGCAGAATCTCGAGCCGACCCTAGTTGAGAGATGGCATTCCAAACGTCAAGACGATTTTGTCGTACTGGGGCATCATAGACAAAAGTAAGACGGAAGGATGACTATAATATCAAATTAAAGTATCAATAAAATACAGAGAAGACGATAAAATCTCTAGATTAATATAATTGCTCCAAAATAAGGCAAGTCCACCACTTTATCCCACAAGCAGGATAATGAATTTATTAGCATAACCCATCCAATGAAAAACTTGAAAAACAAAAGCATCCTGATTATTTGTCTCCATCAGAAACATTATGTTCGGGAAGAGTTTTAACCTTAAATCCCTTAGGCGTGGAAATGTTAGGGAGTTTATGAACCCCTGATAGTTCCAACTCATTGTAATCATTGAAACATGGATGGTTTCTTGGAAACCACCGAACCCTTACAAGCTTGATCTAAAGACAAGGACTTCCAAACTTTAGAAACTACAGATAACGTAGAAGAATCTTCAACATGAGGTAACACATGAGCTGAGGGAGAGAGTTATTGAACACCACTCTTCTTGCGTGGCATTGGCTTCCCACGAACATCCCCACGCTTCTTCGCCGGTCTAGGGAGCTGAGTCTTGGATGCCTTCCATGGGGTAGTACGCTTTGTCACCTTCGGAGCCTTAGGGCCCTTAGGTGCTTTAGTAGATCGTGGTCGTGGGGCCTTGCATTTCTATTTCTTAGCCGCAGTGGAGAATCCAACCTGGAATTGAATATTTGATGGTTCAGAGGAGACCTCTGTGCGAAATTTCCGCTTAACCACTCGCACGTTAGATGCCTACGGAACATCTTCGACCACCTGAATATTGACATCATGAAAATTAGATAACGAAACTTGAAGATTATATTGTACTTTATGATCCGATTCAAGTCGCTTATCAATCACTTGATCCTTAGTGGCAATCCGAGCCAAGGCAGACACACGGCCAGTTGTACCATCAAACGATACATGTTCCAAAGTTGGTCGTCGAGACCTACACGTAGTAGAACCCTCAAACTGATCTGTCAGGTCATGAATGGGGCTGGTTAGCAGCTTCTCAATGCTGGAGACTCGCCAAACTGGTGGTAAAATCACCAGTTGTGTTGAAAAAGCTGGTCGATTCTCTGGATTCGCCACCATCATTAGAAGCTCCATATAATCTGTTTGGAATGTAACTATCCTTTCCATAAACATATATAACTGCTCCATTTCGCACATGAGTGCTTCTAGTTCTGTATACAGACATGATTGGCTTCGACGCTGGCCCTTTTCTCCTATCATCACATTGCCCATCATGGAATTATAAGAAAACCACCCAAGATCCGGGAATGAGACATCACACTTCTAAGATTCGTTAATATGACACAGAAGACCTTGGACTGTTTAAGTGGAGGTTACTAATTGTGGACGAGGAACGATACCCACCAAATTAGCCTCCTTCCAAGCTTATGCCTCACTTCAAGCATTTTTAGCATATCTTGAGCTTGTCTATCTTTGCCATTATATAACTTATCGTTTCTCGCTTTCCAAATAAACAACAAAATCCGCGGGAAAATGATGTGCATAGGTTTTTCGGCTTTTTAGAACTTATTTATTTTATGTTTTAGATGTATTTAGGTTGTAAATATTGCATATAAGTCTTAGAATGCATTAGTTTAAGTCTAGAGTCTAGTTTAGAAACATATTGCATTTGCATATCTTTTTATTTTCATTTGTAGGTGCAACTTTGGAGATCAATGTGAGAGCTTCAGACATGGATTCTAGAGGCTAAAATAAACAAGAATCAAAGGGATTTAAAGGCTAGAAGCAAAGGGAAAAATTGGGGATCAACAAGGCATCAAAGAGGAGCAAGAAGCCACAACAAACTGTAAAAGGAACCAGCCATGGACAAGGAGGTTGATGCCTGGTCTCCTAAGGTCGATGGCTGGTCTCCTTTACAACAAACATCCACCTTTCTGCTAAGTGCAACGTCCCATCCACCTCAGGCAACCTCCCATCGACCTGGGTNCCTATTTTTATGTATCCAACTTTTATCCAACACTTTTATAAGTTTTCTCCTTTACCAAGATTGTATTTTTATGCTTTCTCTCTTGATCTTTAAGATCAAAAGTCTC
>OVAN01007195.1:0-20058 GCA_900406275.1 Anastatica hierochuntica | reverse complement strand
TACTTCTTGAAGTTGGTGATTCATCATCCTTGTAACAAAGAACAAAAAAAAAGAAAAAGACAATAGTTAAATTACTTGAAAAATAAAGCTTAGTCTCAAACTTAAATGAAATCCCAAAGAAAATCTTAATCTAGCAATCGTGCTCCCCGACAACGGCGCCAAAAACTTGTTGAGTGCCTATTGTTCATGCAAACGCAAGGCACCGCGTACGAAGCTTTAAAGAAACAACTTGTTTTAGTTTTAAGCTTTAAGCTTTAAGCTTTGGTCATAAAGCTTCACGCTTTGTTCTAAAGCTTCAAGCTTTATCAAGAAATATTTAAGTTTTAGTTGAAAGTTTCAAGCTTGAGTCTTAAAGCCTTGAACTTTTTTTTTTATAAAGTTTTGGACTTTATTGGAAAGCTTTGATCTTTATCAAGAAAAGAGACATTTTACGATGGTTAAAGATCTAATAACAAACGTACGGATTGGTGTTGATAGATTTTGTTGGATAATTCCAAAACAAAAAAAAGAAAAGTCCTAAAATAAGGAGATTAGCTTATTTAGGAAAAAGGAGATTCCAATTTCTATTAGGTTTAGGAGATAGCTAAAACCTTTAAATATAATTTGAACTCTTAGGAGATGTCTAAAAGATTCAAGAGAGAGATTTAGTTTTTGAGAAAGATTTTCTAAATCAATAAGAAGTGAATAGTTCTTATATTTTTTTTTCTTGAACTCAAACTTGACAAAACAAAAAGAGTTTGTTGGAACAGAGCAACGAGTTTAAACACTTTGAATTGGTATCAAAGCTTCGTTGCGAAACGTGGGAGCAAAGTAAGGATTCTTCATCAAGAAGGATGACGAACCCGACAGAGCAATCAACGCAGACACAGAACAATGAGTCTTCGTCGATTGGCAAAGATCTTAAGAGCCTTATGCTTTCATCGACAAACTACACAATTTGATCAATGAGGATGAAAGTAATTCTACGGGTGAATGAAGTCTGGGACACGATCGAGCCAGGATCGATAGACATGAAAAGGAATGATGTAGCCATCGCATTAATTTTTCAATCAATTCCTGAGTCATTAATCTTGCAAGTTGGTGAGAAAGACTCGGCGAAAAATATGTGGGATGCGATAAAATCTAGATACTTGGGAGTTGATCGTGTGCGTGAAGCAAGACTTCAAACATTGATGGCTGAGTTTGAAAAGCTGAGCATGTCAGAAGCAGAAAGGATTGATGACTTTGCAGGAAGGATTTCTGGTTTGGCTTCAAGATCAGTGGCGTTAGGAGTAATCTTAGAAGAATCAAAGATGGTTAAAAGGTTCCTAACAGGACTTCCAAGAGGAAAATTCATACATATAGTTGCCTCTTTGGAACAAGTACTTGACTTGAACTCGGTGAGTTTTCAAGATATAGTTGGGAGATTAAAGACCTATGAAGAACGTGTGATGAATGAAACATGAGATTCTGAACAAGGAAAATTGATGTTCATAAATAATTTTAAGCCAAGTCATGGAACAAGTTCCAAAAATACTATTTGAACAAGTTTCGAAAATCAAGGCAGAGGAGGCTTTCGCGGCAGAGGAAGAGCCGGCAACAGAGGCAGAGGACGGGGAAGGTTCAATGCTTAGCCTCGTGAGAAAGGTTCCGGAGAAGCTCAAGATAAGAGAAAGAAGGATCTCTCGAGGGTTTAGGTGCTGGAGATGCGATGAGTACGAACACTATATAAATAAATGTCCATCGCGGCCACCAATCAATCAAGAAGCAAACATGGCCGAAACTCAAGAAGTTGAAGCTTTGTATATGCATGAAGTGGTCTTCCTAAATGAAGAAAAGATCTTCCCTAATGTTCTTGATACATGCGAAAGAGATGAGTCGGTTTGGTATCTCGACAATGGTGCGAGTAATCACATGACGGGAACCAAAACCATCTTCTCAAGTCTCAATGAAACCGTGAGAGGAGAAGTTAGATTCGGGGATTGATCACAAGTTGACATTGTAGGGAAAGGAACCATCACTTTCGTAGGAAGAACGAAAGAAAGAAAATTATTGAAGGATATCTATTTCATACCATGCCTAAAGCAGAATATAATCTGTTTGGGTCAAGTAACTGAGGATGGTTGTGAAGTAAACTTGAAGGGAAATATTCTGGTATGGAAGGACTCTCATGGTGTCATGATAGCTGAGGTCACAAGGTCGATGAATCGGCTATACCGAACTGCGATGGAGATATACATTCCTAAGTGTCTCCGTGTGGAAGAAGAGGAAGTGACAGAGACATGGCACTCTCGGCTGGGACATGTGAGCCAAGGAGTAATGAAAAATATGGTTGATAAGGAGATGGTGATAGGTATGCCGAAAATCACACAAGACAAAAGCATATGTAAGGTGTGTCAGGTTGGGAAGCAAACTAGAAGCCCTTTTTCGGGTCAAGCAAGCTACTGAGCATCTCGATCGCTTGAACTAGTTCACGGGGACTTGTGTGGACCTATCTCACCACAAAAACCTTCCAAGAACATGTATATTTTTGTCCTAATCGATGATTTCTCGAGATACATGTGGACGATGTTGCTCAAAGAAAAGAGTCAAGCGTTTGAGTACTTCAAGAGGTTTAAAGTCTACATTGAAGCTCAAATGTCAATAACCATCAAGACACTACGTACGAATAGAGGGGGAGAATTCGCATCAATTGAGTTTGATAGATTATGTAAAGACAATGGAATAAACATACATCTAATCGCCCCGTATATGTTTTGGGTGATTTTGGTCGTTCTTACGGAAGCTGGAGGTCGATGAATGTTTAGCAAAGGTTTTAGGTCGTACAAGCTAAGCTCAAAGATCAAAGATGGCAAAAGAGTTGGTTGTTGTATTGATTCTTTGCTTAGGGTTTTCGTGCGTACATGTTTTGCCTTTGAGCTTGGTATTTATACATGTGTTTCATGATTATCCCTCCAAGAATTGGATATATCATGATTATCTGTAGAATATGTGCATCTTTATCTAGAATACATATCATTATCTACTAATTTAAATAGCGAAAATAAAGGAGAGGCGGTGGTCAGCTGGCTTACGGGTTCCGACTATGCTTGGTCGTCTGACTTCCGGCTTTCAGCTATGGGATGTCGTCTGGCTTCCTGCTTCTGGGCATTCCCCTGCTTTGAGGTCTTACTGCTGTACTCCATCTAAGTCTGGGGAATTCCCATGACCTAAATTACTCCCAACAGTTTGCCCCTTATTGCGCAGGTTCGATCCGAAGCTGTCGAATAATATGTCTTCCAGGTGGCTTAGGCAGGAAGCCAGTAGTCGCTTGGCCTTTTTAGCTGTGACTTGCGCCGCCTCTACTTCCCATAAGCGTCTGCTTGCTTTTGGTTTGAGTTTTATCAGATAATGAGCATCGCTGCAACGGGAGATTGCGCCTGACTCTTTGTCGCCTGGCCTCAGGGCATTGAATTTTGAACTTTCGTGAGTCGTTTGCATCTTTCAAGGAAGATTATTTTTTTTGAAAAATCCCAGCTATTTGACTTGGTGAAGGGAAGAATTCATAGCCGTTAGCGAAGATTTGTGAAGATTTGAAGAGAGAAATTAGTCGTTACTCTCTTGCGAGATTCGCGCCAATGATTGGACGCGTGTGGCTCATTTCAATTTCTCCTCTTTCTTTTAAACCTTTTCTTCCTTCTTCTTTGGCATTTTCGCTTCATCTTCTTTCTTTTTCACTGGAATTCTCGCTTCATCTTCTTCCTTTCTTTGCTAAAACTCTTGCTCCCGGAATCCTTTTCAAGCTTTCGATCCGCGATTCTAAGGTTAGATCGTCTTCTTCTTCCTCTTTTCGCTTCTTTTAGGGTAGATTCCAGGAGTTGGTCTTTAGGATTTGAGATCAGCCTTAGCTTTTAGGTCTTTCTTTCCCCAACCAATCTTTAGATCCAAGATCGGATCTTTTCTTGAATCCAGGCATGACCAGCTTCGGCGATGAGTTTTCTCTGGTGGCTTCATCCTCCGTTGGGGCCCGCATTCGGAGGAGGCGCTTGATTAGGACTAGCCCGTCTCCTGAGGCTGAGGGGTCTTCCAAGGACACGGAGATCCCTGAGGCTAACCCACTGCCGTTGCGCTCCGCCACGGGTCTGGAGCTTATGAAGGTTGGCCCTTTCTCAAATGTGAGCTCTGAGATTCTGGAGGAATGGAGGCAGAAGTACTCCATTGGGGCAGGCGTGCACTTGAGGTTGCCTTAGAAGGATGAAAGGGCTTCTGAATGCCCAGGAGACGAAATAGCCATGTATGAAGGCTATTTCGAGGCTGGAGTCAGGGATACAGTGCCTACTCTGGTGAGGAAGGTCTCGAAGCACTTCAATATTTGTCCTTCCCAGCTGAACCTACCGTCTTGGAGGATTCTCACTGCCGTCCAAGTCCTTAACGAGTTCCATGGGCTGGATCTCGGCATTGATGAGCTCCTTTACTCCTACTATTTCACCCACGTTCTTCTGGGTGAAGGTAGGTATTACTTTCGGCCTCTTGCTGGTGCTCCCTTGGTATTGGAGCTAGAGAGGGAGGAAAGGAAAGGGGCAGCCTTCACAAAACATTGGGCCCAGAAGTTTGTCTTTATGAGAGTTGGGACTTCTCCTGGGTTCTCTACTCTTTGGAGATTCACTGGTAGGCTTAGGATGCTTTTGTTTTTGCCGCTTCCAGTTTGGTCATTAACCCTTTTAATCCTTTGCCTTTGCAGAAGCATCTACAGAGAAGTCGGAGGTGGGCAAGGAGAAGGCGGAAGAGACTTTAGAGATCCCTATTGAGGAAAGAAGTATCCCGTTCCTTTTGAGTAAAGAAGCATTGAGTCAGAACAGCATAAGAGGTTTGCTCCTTATTTCTTACTTCCTTTGTTTATTTACTTCCGGCTGGCTTCTTGACTGATCTTTTGTCGTCTTGCAAGAAATATGTCAAGATCCGGGTCTAAGGCGCTGGATGACTTCAAAAGGGCTCAGGCAGAAAGAAAGGCAAAGTTGGCATCTAGGAGTAAGGCTCCGGAGGTGGTGGAGATCTCGGAATCTCCTTCGACTGGGTCCAAGAGGAAAGGGACCCAGAAGGCCACCACCTCTAGCAAGAAACAGAAGGGTCCTCCCGCAAAGCAGCCTTCCTCCTCTATCGGTGATCTCGATGGCGCCCTGGAGCACTTATAGAGATTTGTCTTCCCTACGCTTCCTTCTGATCCTCCTATCTCTGGTGATTTGGGCATCTTCGACCAGGTCCAAAAGGGACTGATCAAGGTAATTGGCCTGCCTTTGGCTTCTGGCTGCTATTTGGCTATCTCCTTTTTTTTGGCTAACCTTCTTTCTTTTTGTTGCTCAGCTTGTGGCTTCTCTCTTCCATGCCAAGGATCAAGTCTCCACTGAGGTGATCGCAGCAGGGAAGGCTCGAGTGGAGGATTGCCTTGCCAAGCTGAGGGCGGAGAAAGACAGGTCCGCTGGCTTGGAGAAGGAGCTGAAGGAGGTGAAGGAGCTGCTCCGGGGGCTGGAGTCGGAGAAGCAGAAGGCGGCAGAGAAGGTCCTTAGCTTGACTGAGGAGAAGGCGAAGCTGGAAGAGGAACTTGGCAACGTGGACATCCGGGTGGCCACCTTTACGGATGAGATGTTCATGGCCGTCAACGGTGCCAGGATCATGGGGCGCTGGGAAATGATTTGGGACTACCTCAAGGGTGAGGCCAAGTCTTCGAACCTACAGGAGGAGTTTGAGAATTACAAGCTGGTGGTGATCGCGAAGGCAGAAGAAAATGGCCTCGAAGCTCCTACCTTTGAAGATGAACCAGAGATTCCTCCTGCCTTGGCTTCTACTCCTCCAGCGGCCTCTGAGCCAAATTTCAAGAAGTCTGCCTCTCCTGATCCTCCAACTGTCTAGCCTCCAGACCCAAAATCAAGAAGCAGGTTGCTTTCCCCTTGTGGGATTTTATTTTCTTTTTTTGTTGACGGCATGCCCCTCCGTGGGTTTTCTCTTTCCCCTTGTGGGCGTTGTAATGACTTTTGTGGGCTTAGTGGCCTTGAATCTTCGTTGGCCTTCTTGGCCTTATTTATGTGTGCCCTTCAGGGCTTAAAACTCATCTTCTGGCCCTTAGTGGTTTCTTATGAATATCTCTTTTAGCTCTCTGTTATCTTTTTTCCTTAGCGAGCTTTTGACTTAGATTTAGAGATGATGCTTTGGCGGGCTTCTTATTATTAGCACTTTGACTGGCTGGCTTCTGGCTATTAGCCTCAGGCCTTTGCTTTGATCGGCTGGCTTCTGGCTATGAACTTCTAGTCTTTGCGCCTTAATCGGCTGGCCTCTGGCTATGAGCTTCTAGCCTTTGCGCCTTGATCGGCTGGCCTCTGGCTATGAGCTTCTAGCCTTTTCGCCTTGAACGGCTAGCCTTTGGCTATGAGCTTCTAGCCTTTGCGCCTTGATCGGCTAGCTTCTAGCTTTGAGTCTCTGTCGTGTCTTGCGAGAGTTCTTTGAGTTCCGAGTTGGGATAATCTCATTATCTCTCTCTTTTTTTTTAGGGAGTTCTGCTTCTTGTCCTTAGACAATGTTTAGGTTCTCCAGACGCGTTTTTAGACTCTTGATACCCGGAGGTATCTTCTGGCTTATTGGCATTCTGTTACCCGGAGGTAACCACTAGCTTGCGTTTTTTGGCCTTTTGATGCCCAGAGGTATCTTCTGGCTTTTCGGCATTCTGTTACCCGGAGGTAACCACTAGCTTGTATTTTTGGCCTATTGGTACCCGAAGGTATCATCTGGCTTTTGGCATTCAGTTATCCAGAAAAGCTGATTTTGCTTTGCTGCACTCTGCTTCCTGCAGTGAAGCCACTCTTAGTCTTGTTGGTTTTGCTGGTATGAACCTCCCCCGCAAAGGGGTCCAAGTGTCAGACTTTTCTTCTACTTCCCACGTCTGGGTAAGTAGGTAAAGGTGATGCTCCTGTGCTCAGACTGCATAGCTTTTGCATTTACTGCGGCCTGATAAGCAAAGTTAAGCTTGTTTTTGCTTTCTGCTCAGCACTCTGCTTTCCGGTTAGCCACTCTCTGTTAAGCAGAATAAGCAATTTTTGTCTCTTGCTTTCTTNAGCTTTTCGCTTTTGCTTTGGAAGGGTACGTTGCTTATGTTACTCCTTTATTAAGGAGTAGTCATTCTNTGCTTTCTTTCGGGTATTTTCCCTTGTTCAAGCAGAGTTTCTTTCTCTTTTTATAGCTTTTCGCTTTTGCTTTGGAAGGGTACGTTGCTTATGTTACTCCTTTATTAAGGAGTAGTCATTCTACTTATTTGCCCCTTGCTTTTTAACTGAATTTTCTCGTGAGAAAGCAATTGTTTTATTGATGGGTATCCGTCCTTAGACGTATTATGGTTACATAAAAAGATGTAACAGAAATTGAAAATCCAAAGCAGAAAACGTATATGGGGTATGGTCGTCCGGGTCAGGGGCGTTCTTCTAGAAGAAGTAAAACTTTAGGTGTAACGCATTCCAGCTAGTTGGCTGTACTTTTCCGTACCTGTCTTGTAACTTGTATGCCCCTACTCCTTTGACTTCCACAATTTGGTATGGTCCTTCCCAGCCAGGCCCTAACTTTCCCGCGGCCTTTTCCCTGGTATTCTCGAAGACTCGGTGCAGTACCCACTCTCCTTGTTGGAACGTCCGAGTAAGTACCTTCTTGTCGTAGCTACGAGCTACTTCTTGTTGGTACTTCCAGTTCTGGATTCTTGCGGCTTCCCTTTTTTCGTCAAGGATATCCAGGGACAAAGGCATCATCTCTTCATTTTCTCTTGGGGTTAGAAGTTCTGACCTGACTGTGGGGACACTGACTTTGGCTGGGGACACTGCCTCTGTTCTGTAGACCAGGGAGAAAGGTGTTTCGCCTGTTGAAGTCTTAATGCTGGTTCGGAATGCCCATAGGATAGCTGGAAGTTCTTCGACCCAGTTACCTTTGGCGTTGTCCAACCTCTTTTTCAGAAGGTTGACTACCGTCTTGTTGGTGGATTCGGCTTGCCCGTTGGATTGTGGATGTCTTGGAGTTGCGCAGCTTAGTTTTATGCCCCAATCTTCGCAAAACTTTTTGAAGTTTTTGCTTGTGAACTGTGGACCATTGTCTGCAACTATCTCTTGAGGCGTTCCGAATCGTGTTACCACGTTCTTCCAGAGGAATCTTTTGATTTGAACATCCGTAATCTTGCTTAAGGCTTCTGCCTCCACCCACTTGGAGAAGTAATCTGTGATTACCAAGTGGTACTCCAGCTGCCCGGGAGCTGTCGCGAAATTTCGCACGATGTTCATTCCCCACTTCATGAATGGCCATGGAGAGCTAACAGATTTGAGGTTTTCCTGGGGCAGCTTGGATACTTGGGTGTGCCTCTGGCATTTATCACTATATTTGGCCATCTGGAGGGCGTCTTGGGTCATTGTAGGCCGATAGTAGCCTACTCTATTGGCTCTTAGTACCAAGCTTCTTCCACTAGAGTGGGATACGCATTCGCCCTCATGAAACTCCTTGAGGACTAGATCTGCGTCTTCCGGCTTTATGCATTTGAGATATGGACCCGAGAAGGATCTTCTATAAAGTTTTCTGTGGATCAGGCAGTAGCGGGATGCTTGTCTTTTGATCTTTCGGAATTCACTCCTCAAGTTGGGCAAGACGTCATCCCGTAGGTAGGAAGTAATGGGCGTCATCCAAGTTTCTTTTTCTTCTATGTTGGAAACCTGAGGCCCTTCGGCATCCTCATCAGTAGTCAGCCGTTGGAGAACCAGCAAGGGTACACTAGTTGGCTTCGTTGTTTTTAGGGTTGAGGCCAGATTGCCCAGGGCGTCCGCATGCGAGTTTTTTCCCCTTGGGATCTGCGTGGGTTGCATGCTTTGAACGAATCAACGAGCCTCTTGGCTATAGCCAGATACTTGGTCATGCTAGCGTCTTTTGCATAAAAATTTGCTAGCTTTCACTTTTGCTAGCTTTGATTTTTGTCACTTTGGGTACATTTTGTTTGATATCAATAAGCCACAGTTAATCGACCAAAAGCAATCATCAAGCCCATTAGGTTTCACTTTCTCCTCTTTAAAAATTCCAAATCTCAGAGATTTCATTTCTTTATTTACTTATTGTTTTCAGGACTTTGGTGTGTGTTTGATGGCGAATACTCCTCGGGAGAACTCCGCGACGTTGCCAGCTCGCAGAAGAGGTCAATGATACGTAATTCGGGAATCGCCTTGAATTTGACACTTGAAGAACAAGCAATTCTGGAGAATGGTCTTGCTAAGTTAGTTAATTCTTTCGATCTCTCTTTTATCTCTCAATCTGTTGATTCAAAAATTAGGTTTCCCATTTGTCTTTACTATATCCTTTTTCTTTCATAAAGATATTCATCGGAACAATACTTTTTTTGGGGGTAAAATACAGCTCCATGGTTATACTTAGACGGAAAATGAATGGAATTGAAAGAGGAGGAATCTCAATCAAGCGAGAGGTTATATTACTAAGAATACTTGAGAATCGCACAATGGATATTTGTATAAAGTATTCTTCTTTCTCCTTTCTTCTTCTTCTTCGAGTTTTCTTACTTTCTCTGTTTCTTGGTTTCGGCATTCATCACTTATTTTAGTTTCTTCTGGTCTTGTAAAAGAATAAAAATGCCAAGAGAAGAAAAGAAGAACACAATGGATCGACAATTGTCTTCTTCTTCAAAGGTTTTCTTCTCTTCTTCTCTCTATCTTTTGATTTTTACATCCAATCTTAGTGATCTCTAGGTTTCGAAGCTTGATGGGTTTTCCATATTCTTACCTTTTCTTCTTCTCCATTTTTACTTTTTAATTCGTTTAAATAATTTTTGGGTATTTTGGTGAAATTTATGATGTATGGGTATGGTCTCCAGATGATGAGAAGTTATTGAAAAACTTAGGAGGTATGTTTCCAAGCCATGGAAACCAAAGAAGACTGAAGAGATCGCATGACCTACGATCACACCATGTTAATATAATTTATATCCGATTAATCTCTATATGATTCGATTTAGCCATGACTTTCATTTTATCTTTATGCTACGAAGGCTCATATTCAAGAGCTTGAGGAAAGAGTTAAACCTGTGGATATTTTATTCTTTTCAATGCATATTGATGCAACACTCACTTATGTTATCTAACTCAGATATTGATTTCTTGACAGTAGAGATATTGGAGCACAGAGAGGGACAATGACACCTTCAATATCCTTATCGAGTTTTTTCATGGTGGATCAATATCACTACTCTTGGAGAAATCCGGATCGTTCTGTAACTCCGTAAGTCATGCTTGACCTTATGTTTTTTCGATTTAGTAGAATTTTTTGTCTTGCTTACATGTCGAGAGCGATTGCCTTCGCTTGTACAGAGATACACAAAGCAACAGCCTCACGGTTCCATGGTCCTCTAGAAAGTCTCATGGTATATACGATTCTCTCCTCTATGTGAACTTTTAAGCATAGTAAATCACTAATGTTTGTATATGCAGCTGATAACATTGGTTTCCATAAGAATATATGGGACGTTTGAGGGAATATGAAAGACCGTGAAAAACCTTCCATCACTTTCAAAGATCATAGCATAGATGGAGAAGAAAGTCCTAACATGTTTATGATATATATGCGATTCAATTAGCTAGATATATGATGTTTACGGTTGTCCACAGGTTATCCCACGACTACATACACTCTCACGTCAGACAAAAATTAGACTAGCTTGACATGGAAGTTGTTTTGGAAACAGAGACCCTTCGATTAGCTTAGATCATCGATTAGCTTAGATCAACATACATACTGGAAATTGGCAAGTCATGACTCAGGAAACATTCATGACCATAGGTTCCAAATTTTGGGGTCTCAATCATTCCAGTGGATGAATACACAGTTCCTACGGGGAGATCTCGCTGGTAAAGGGAACTCCTTTTGGATTTACTATATGTATATGCATATATGTTTGTTCTTCTTCTTCTCATATACCATATGTTATTAGTTTACAAGTAAATATTTTCCCTCCCACTTGATATGTTAAGAATCTAAAAGCTAGATTTTTTCAACTTTGTATATATTTTTTGGATTCGGTGTCATGAATTCGTAATTTTGTTTGAAGCTGTTTGGTTGTCACTGGCTATGTATGTACTTCTTGCCTATTTAAGTGTTCTGAGCTATTAACTTATGCTCTATCTGTAATTGTTGCTGAGTAAAAGTGTAGTTGGGTAAATGTTCAGAAGTTATTACTTTCGCTTTACAAATCATGTTGTGTAAATACTCTATAAAGAAAGGCATGCTCACATGGAGCATTTCTAAGGCCAGTACAATCGAAGATAAGTTCATCAATCAATACAAACGATTGTGTAACCAAATAATTATATATGTAATTTCGGCGGGAGGATTTTTCTACGCAAGCTTCATCTTTAAATTTACGGAAGAGTTAATTTATTTATAAATCTAACCGTGCCTGATTTAAGTGTAGAAGATTTTTAAAAGGTATATCTTAGCTTAATTAACAATAAAATAAATTTAACTTAAAACAAATAACTATTTAAAAAACAAATAATTTTATTACAAATATGAAAGTTGAACCTACTGATGTTAAGGTTATAGACATACCATTTTAAACAATCAATAATTTATTGCAAGTCAAACTCTTATAATCAAGCAAATTAACTAAACTCGACAGAAAACATATGTATTAAGATGAGGTTATTTGGTTCGGCATTAAAATTTGGATTGATTTATTATAAAATCATTTTTAAAACATTAATTTAGTTATTATAAAATCTCATAATAAATTGATTCGCTAAAATAATTGAAAGAAAATTCATATAAAAAATAACAAACTTTGTTGACATACTTATATTTTAATATGACTAAAATCACTTAGAAAAAATATTTTCTATTTTAAAATAACTACAAAACATAAATTACAAAGTTCTAGAATTGACACCAATATTGCGACTATGAAGCGTATGATTTATGTAATGAAAGTTATAATCATTATTTTATTGAGATCGAATATCAATATCTGTATAATATTTTAATCATAAGACATGCCAAAATATATTAAATTGAGCGACCTACATTTAAAGCAACATCAATGGTGAAAACTACAATAGTTAATTACTTTTTAGTAAATTTGTCCAATATACTATAAAATAAAATAAACTAAAATACTTTTTCAATGCACTTACAAGATGTATTATAGGTACGCACAATATTTTCTCTTTGTTCATCTCCTTAAATTGTGCACGAGTTCTCAATGACCCCTAACTTCAAATAAATATAAAATAAATTTCTGGCTTCACAATGACATGGTTGTTGGCTAATCTTATTTAGACGAACAATCACGACTTTTTAAAACCAAGCGTTAACCTAAAACAATACAAAAAGTATATATTTTTTAGCTTGACATTAAAATTGTTAGTTAAAAAAAATGTATGTGAGATACATAAATAAACAAAAAAAGTAAGGAAAGTACTGCTTGAATTGACTAAGAAATATAATTTCTCTTAAACCTAAAATTATGAAATGGCAAGATTAAGGACATAAAAGATAAGTAACATTAACTTCGATACAAATAGAAATATACAAAAATTTATTAGATGGGAATAAGAATATGAAAAACAATGAGTAACCTACATCCACATTCTACATCCACATTCTAAATTAACCATAATGTAACATCAACTTATACAAAATCTTAACAAAATACATATAATTTATTGATACATCTAATATATTAACTAATACATATAATATACAAAACATTTAAAAAAAGACCTAAAAATATATAATTTTGAAACATTTCATATAAAATTTATACAATAATAAATATTTACTATATAACCTGCGCGTAGCGCGAGACTAACTCTTAGTCTAACTAACTAAAAGTAGAAGATTCAGAGTTCTCAGGATGTCCACCTAAGCTAGGAAAAACTTTTAAAAGGAAGCCACATCAGCACCCTAATTAATTAGATTAGTCAACAATTAGGGCCATGAAGAAAATCGATTTAGTTTCTTTAGCGTTCAAAACGCTGGATTTAATGCTTCTCTATATCCATGGAGGCTAAATCATCTGGCGCTTCTATAGTTGGTCTTTCATGATTTTTCTCTTGATTTGTGCATTACTACCAATTTCACGTAATTTTTAATCACTCCAATATTGATCACTTTCTACCAAACGAAAGCTAGAGTCGGCATGACCTCAGGGTATGGCTTCATCGTCACATATCATCATCTTCTCATCATCTAACCCAGGAACAGAGATCACATATCGAATCGGCTTCTCAGCTCCAAACCGGTGGAATCGTCAGAGCTCTTACCAACACTTGCACTGCCCCTCTCTCACCTCCCCATTTCCTTCCAGATTTTTGTTTTTCAAATGCAATTAAATGTCCTGTGATTCTAATTTTGATAATGATTTATTGTGTTGCCAGACACGAATTGAGCGTTTTCCGTAAAGCAAATAAAGTACTCATGCTGCATAAATTTTGCTTCACACTAATACTTTACATTGGTTAATGATGGGCTTTAAGTCAACAAAGTGAATCTGATGCAGAGGTTCCTTAACGCGTTTGCATAAATTCTTCTTTTTCAATTCTTCACATAAAGGTAACATTCAAAGCAATAATCTCCCATAATAGTCTACTTCAGAATCTTATTCTGCAAACTAAATTGAATCTAAAATTATCTTTGCATTTGTTGGTTTGCCGCCTGTGATTTGATTCTTGATCCCTGTTCTACTAATTTGCGATTTTTTCCTTAAAAGTATAATTTTGCAGTGCTTGAGTTTTCAGTTTTAGTTAGATGCTGTGAATAAGGATACTCTTCCATGTTATCATTCAATGTGATGAATATTAATACAATGGTAAGGTAAACGATTTCTTACCAAATTCACGGATTTCATATAATTGTTAACGTTTTTAGCGGCACTTGAAATCTTTCATTTTAGTATTTTTGTCTCTAAATAACCAGATTATATAGTGAAATGTGCTTCCATCTATGTACTTTTAGGCTTACTAATTCATCAGTTTACTTTGCTTACCTAGATCTTTGTGAACATCGTGAAGTTGCATGCTATCGCCAAGGTTCGCAGGTTAGTGCAAACATATCCCACTTCTTCATACATGATACTATATACCTGGGTGTTTTGCAAAGGCTTTTCAATTAACAGTTCTCAGATACCATAAAGAAAATTATAAATTCTCGCATATTTTGGTTCTCTAGACTTTTCTAAATTATAGTCAAGTGACCCAATAAATTATACCGGGAATTTTTATTGTTCCATTAATATAGTTATACTGGGAGAAGAAAAATATCCCATGACCTATACTTATTTTTCTATACTTAATCAACTGCCCTATGTTTTGAATTTATGCTACTCTTACATAATTTGTTGGCTTCTAACATGAATATAGTGTGTCTCACCGCAAATGCTCAACCTCGCTTTTGTGTTCTGTTTAGAGTAAGTTCATCTTCTTTTATTCATATGATCATGTCTAATGCAAGTCCATACTTTACTATCTATTACTTGATATTGTTTTTATTTTGATTGGTTTGGAGCAGTTCTTTAAGAGGAAGTTTAATCTTATGAAGCAATGTGACGAGACATAATAAGAGTCTTATGAAAGATTGTAGAGAGAAGAGCTCAGGATATCGATGGAGATCAAGGAGAAGAATCTAAAGGTGTTTTTTGGGAAAACCAATTATTGACTTTATGTTTTGAAAGAGTAATAGTGATTCAATATTACAATGTATTAATACTAATCAAAAATGGCCTTTGATACTTCAATAGAAGAGTTGAAGCAGAGAAAATCAGTGTCCAACAAGGGAAACAACAACTAACCTGCGCTGTGAACCACAAAAAATTTGCTAAACTCAGAAGACTCTTGATACCTCAAATCATCCACATCACAACAAATTTCAGAGCTTCCAGGTATCTTGCTCCAATCCATTCCAATAACCTTGCTCGGAACTTCACCCTCCATCATAGTTTGCCGTAACAGGCACGCCACAGTCTCAAGATTCTCATCTTGAATCTTCTCCACCTCCATGATAAACAAAACAGTTTTGCACTCATACCATTTAAAAAGCTTTTAGTATTGGAACCAATTTCCAGTTTAAATTCTTCCTTCAGGTTTTTAATCATTGTTTTTTGAAAACAAATAAAATTTGGACTTTATTGTAAACAAAATTGTAGTTTCTATATTTCTAATTTCACAATAGTTAAATCATGAAACATAATTCAAAGTTTACAAATAAATTCAAATAATACTTATATACATCCTAAATGTCATGTATTTTGAAGTAGAAAATCTATCAGCAAATTTGTAAAAGTATTTTACAAATGTTATCTACCTTCAAAACTAACCCCTCTTTTAAACAGTTTGAAAATTAATTTTCCCCACAAGAAATGATCAAATTATCCTAATAATACATTTATTTTCTTTTTTCATTCCAATTATTTTAAATTGTTATTAAATTCAATTGGAAATATATTCACATGAAGATTA
Source organism: Anastatica hierochuntica (assembly GCA_900406275.1). Taxonomy (NCBI): domain Eukaryota; kingdom Viridiplantae; phylum Streptophyta; class Magnoliopsida; order Brassicales; family Brassicaceae; genus Anastatica; species Anastatica hierochuntica. Next base: position 4,576 of record OVAN01007195.1, on the reverse strand, counting down.
AATAAAGACTTTTCGGACATATTCAAGTAAAAAAAATATAAATAACAATCATATAAAATTAATAAAATAATTCTATAATACATAAACTAATATATCCGATGATATTCTTAAGAGTGATTTTAGTTTTAAACTTAAACTATATATAAAAGAATAAGAAATGTGAGCTTTTCGGAAACAATGAAGTAAAACTTTCAAAAAAATAAATCATGAGCTTCGTATTTCTCTTAAATGTGGTGTAGATTTTTGAAGTTTATGGAGATTGTGGTATAGCAACCGCATAAAATAAATATATTGTTAACTATATATAAATTATGAAAATCAAAAAATCCTGAAAGTTCGATAATATTTATATGAATTACTATTAGATAAATAAATAAACTTCTAAAAGCTATATTCTTATTACAAAATATTAAAAACCGAAATAAATATTTTATTTATAGTTATCAATTTTCAAAACCCATATTCTTTTCCTTTTTGAGTTCTTTTCTAATTTTTTTAAAAAGATATGCCAACTTTCAAATCATATAACTTTTTAATCTGATATAAGTTAGTGGTATAAACTTACGTAGCAATAATAACAAAAAGCCTATAATGGTTTTTAAAATTGGGTCCTTTAGAAACCCACTTCAGCTTTATCTTAAAAGTACTGAATGTGAAAATGTGATAAGGTAATCTTGACTCTTTAGAACAACTCTGTGTTTTGATGGATTATCAACGTTATTGATACGATGATATCAAGACTTCTTCTCTTCTTTTTTTTTGGACGACATATCAAGGCTTCTATTTTTAAGGTTTCTCTTCATGCGTAACACTTCACTTCTTTTTTATATTTTTTATTAGCACTTACTTAAGTAATTCCCATTAAGTAAATGTTTTTGTTATGTAAATATCATAATTTGTTTTACTTATCAAAATTATCCATTATCTTTCTCCCTCGCACGAGAGAGGTGTTCAAGAATTCCCTTTTTTCCATATATTATGTCTTTTTCCATCTTAAAATCCCAAAATTTTTCCAAATTTCATTTTTAATATCGTAACAATGGTAATTGAGAAGTTTGAATATTAAAAAAGTATTTTTTCACATTAGACATATTTTGATTTTTTTAAAATGGAGATATATTTCTTAAATAGTATCGAGTCACTATATTTCATTTCAAAAAGAAATACTATTTCATATAATACTATTATATTTTTTATATTAAACTTTCAAATAACCAAACACTAAAAAATGAAATTGAAGGTAAACTCTTTATAAGTTATAAAAAGTTGAAATTTCGACTGAAAACATAGGTTCCAAATTACATAAGATACTAGAAGGTTACAAATATTGTTTAACATAAAACAGAAATCGACATATTATTCCAAATAATAGAAGTAGATGCCTACATATTTATACAGTCTACGAGCAAAATAAAAATTTACATGGATGTATAATTAAGCGGAATGCATTACATAATTACCAATTATAAAAATTGTTAAAACATAAAATCATATGTACAAAACATAATAAGGAAATTTTTTTTGTTTGAAAATAAATTTACAAAGGTTTCAATTTTGAGGGTTAAAATAGTAGTACTATTAAAAAATAATTACTAAAGCATAATTGTTAGAGATATAACGTATTTTTGAATTTCATTGTGATATATATCTCCGTTATGAAAATTTTTAAGTTTAAGATAAATTGGGCAAAATTTAAACTATTTATAGATAAAAGATTTTTAAAACTAAGAAAGAATTTAAAAATGTGTGGGATTTGCAAGGAAGAGAGGGAGAGAGATAAATTTTTTTTTTAAAAAAACTAAAAGAAATGGGTAACATGTAAATCGTAAGAGAAACAGAAGGTAATTTGTTTCGGAATACATGTTGTACACAAGATTTTTTTTGGCCATTAGTTTCTTAATTAATGTGTTGGATTGTAATATTCAACCTATTTTCCCTAAATAAAATTAATTTTATCAAAAAATAGGAGAGTTATGCGACATAATTTGATATACCAAATAAGTTATAAATATAATGATAAATAAGAAGAAAATATTACTCAAATAAATTTATACATGCTAAAATGTCGTGTACGCCCAAAATTTGGAAGACTGATGTATAAAACCAGGCCGATGATTGATATAAAATATATTCTCCATTTCAACTTAGAATAGCCAGAAAATTTATTTCAATTTAAAAAAAAATTTCAGTTTTCAGTGAAAAATTAAATGGATCCTTACATTTTTTATTATATGTGTGCTGCAATTTAAATTTATATTGTGATTACTTAGATGATAAATGATGCTTTAGTTTAAAGAATTAGAAAAATTAATAGGGAAATTTGGTGTAATAACATCTATCCATCCATTAATTAAGTTTCTAATACTCCCAAAAAAGTTTGTGTATTTTATGTATTTATGATGATTTTGTCCTTTTGATCTACATAGACCGTCTGCAATAAAAAGTCTGTCTATTTGTTGCATAGTATAGTTTTTTCTGTTTTCAATTTTTTTTAAAATACTCCTTTCCAAAACTTTGTTATGTTATACCTTTACGTTACTAAATAAGATCATGAATCCTAATTACGTTTTTCCCCCTCTATGTTTGGTTATTTGTGAAATTCATAAACACGCGAAAATAGACAGACTATTTAAAAATAGTCTGGTGTTGTACTGTTTATACTATATCAAATAGTAATTCTATTTATTATTTTATTTAAAACATATTTTTTACCTGTTAGTTGATTACATGGTTAAGAAATTGTTGGATTAGTTTAAGTTTCACATTCATTTACTTATATAGTAGCCACTTTCAATTTTTAATTTATTTGCGTTCGGTTATATGAAAATTAAATTTTGGAATACATAGACGTACTATATAAAAATAGACCGTCTACTTATGTAGTATACAATTCCATATACGTTATAATAATTTCCGTCTATTTGAAAATTATATATTCGTTTCGAAAAATTCTAAATACGTTAAATAGAAAAAAAATCTACTTTTTCGTGTATTTACAATTTTGTTTCAATATATATATATATATATATATATATAAACCTACAGAGCCATTTGAAGTTTGGATAGGTAAAGTGACAAAAATAACAAACATAATTAAAATTTATTTAATTGTTAAATGGAAAAATACAAATGGCTATACTCTTAATTAATGGGTTTGATATATATATATATATATATATTGCAAAAAGTTATCCAAATTAATATTGTTTAAATTCACGTGCCAAAACTTTATACATATTTTATTTTGAATAGTTGGAGTAGTAACAATACCCAAACAAAGATTTCTAACCTATAAATCCGCGCGTAGCGCGAATCACAAACTTAGTCTAACTAATTAAAAGGGTCTGACTCTGAAACCAGAATGCCTCCACATCAGCAATGAACGACACCCTACTCTTTCGCCACGTCAGTGCACACCAATCCTTCCTACATCGCTTATGCTCATCTGAAATACTCCATCTACGGCCCACAAACCAAGCTTCAAATCCAGCCCATATAACGTATGTTTTCTTCATAATCCTTTGAGGGTTTCAGCTCAGAGCTCATCCTTTATAACCTAAAAAAATGGCTTTGTTAGGCCCAACTTCCCCAAATCCAAGCTCCTCCATATTCCCCGACCTTCCTCCTTCGTACCCTTTACCTCCTCTCTCCTACTTCCTCGCCGTTACGTTTACCACACCCACGACCCCAAGCTTTTGCTACACACGGCACTAGATGCCATTAATAGCCACTCCGACTCAATACTTCTCCTACCAAAACGCCACCCCCACTTTAATGGCGGCAATAATGGATGCCCCACTCCTGATGTATATAATTCGAGCCGTCCCTCTCCAAGAAAAATCACTTTCTCCGTCGAAGCTTCCATCGTCGCTACCAATTATACCCGCCACCATAACACACACAACTATACACAAGCCTGGGACACAAGCTCTTATTACTTGAGTCAGAGGTAATTGAAATCTCATCTTCAAGTCTCAGCCATTTCTTTCACCAAATAACTCCCATAAGGTCTAAACGAAATCTTAATAATTTTGTGATGTTACCGTAATTTTGCTTTGCATCAACAGATTCAAACCGACCATGTCGTACCATTTGAAAATGTAAGGACTACCACAGAAACGTTTTCAAGACAGNCTTTCTTTCAAAACCACCATACAAGTATTTTGAACAGAAAACACCAACAAGACTAAGATCCTCTTAGCCTGTTGTATCTAGCCTATAACTACTCAATGACCGAATACAAGGTTCATGAGTTCCTACCTCAAAGCTTCGTACAAAAGCCAGGGAAAAAAATACTTCTCTCTCTGTTTCTCTCTTGAAAAACGTTCAAGGAAGAAAACGATCCTCTCCTATTCTATTAATACCAATAGAAAATAAAACCCTAAAGTCTAGATAATTATGAAATAAAACTACAATAATATTTCATAACTATCTTCTCCAATATATCTCCCAAGGAATATTCTTCAATATCCTCCAACAGATACGATCCTCCAAATCTTCCAGATTCACAATATCTTCCTCATCTTTATCCAGAATCCTGCTGTTGCTTCCACTCCTGTCACATCGTCATTCGCCT
>OVAN01007194.1:0-20059 GCA_900406275.1 Anastatica hierochuntica | reverse complement strand
ATCCTTATTCATTAATAAAGTGATGGATGTTTTCCATTAGTTTCACAACACACCTATCTTTTAAAAGTCTCATTTTTGGTATTTCTCAATGCATAATAAAATATAGCACATGTGAAAAACTTTACCAAATTCATAATTTAACATTTTTTTTTATCAATGTAGGTGGATGTGATTGTCGCTCTGAATTGGATAATTTTACCAACCTTAAACAACAATTAACACCTTCTAACACATTAATAATGGTCATCATAATTTGGTTGACTTTGGTAGTATAATAAAAGAACGCGTGAACAATGAGACGAGCAACCAAAGTGTCTAAAAGATCAATAAAAGGTTTAAAGGTAAATGTCTATAAAACCTTCTCAACCTCAACTCAATTATTTCTCACTGAAATACAACAATGAACTATGTCAAAGTAAATCCTATACTTGCCTAGCCCAGTTTTCATTCATGGGCAACTATATGTTGCTCTTTCAATAGTCACAAACCCGCAAGAGCTACACATCTTACAAGGAGAAGAAGAACCTAAGACAACATCAAGAATATAGTCTACAAAAAAATTATTACGGACTACCGAGAAGAGTAGGTAAGTAGAACTACATCCCTCAGTATATATATTGGAGGAAAAAGACTAAACAATATGTTCCACGTTGCAAGTTTCATGTAAAGAAATGGTGGACAATCACTTCACAACACTATATAATAATAGTCAATATATTATTGGAGAAAAAGACCCCAAACCAATGTCGATCTATATCTTCGACCAAAAGTTCATTATGTACCATATGCATGTTACAAGAGTCCCGAGCTACAAACGCCAAAAATGTCAACCTTAGTACAGCAAAAAGCGTGAACACTTCTACAAAACAAGAAGTAAGAAAATATCATAGACAAAAATTACATCCGTGCGGCTACTTTGTAATGGCTATGTTTCTTGAACCTCTTCTATATTTTCATAATTTTATCTTTTCCTACTCCATTCATATTCAAAGAATTTACCATCTCAACATTACATTTTCTCAACATAAAGGAAATTAAAATTTGGCACCACTCTATGAGCATAACCCAAATAAAAACATGACACAATTAAATCAAATAAAATAGCTCTCAACTGCAAAAAAACATACCTAAAACCTAGCCACAACACCACCTAAGCGAGACGACACGAAGAAATCGCAAAACTACTGAAAAGCAAATTATTGCAAACATACACCCGCGCGTAGAGCGGAGATAGTCCTAGCCACAAGGAGACTCTCTCCTTCTTCGCCACATCAACATGTCTACCCTCTAAATTTTTTTTTTTAAAAAAACAAAAACTGTGATGTGCTATTTCGAGGGTTCATGCTTAGCAAGCAAGAGACAAAACACGGCCCACCTCTCCCGCAACGAAACGACAACCACCACTCTTCAAACCCTAATCGTAACTTCACTTGCCCCTTCACTCTCCATCTCCCTACTCTCCTACTCCCCCTCCGTAATGCCTCAACCTTGATTGCTTCATTCCATTCGGCATTTACTGATTCATCTCTACACCTCCTCCTTTCTCAAACTCCACATGGCTACATCTAGCCATATAAATTTAACCCTCCTCCCACGACAAACCTTTCATCGAATACATTAATTACCCGCTGAGAAATCAGCTTCCTCAGTGTTGGCTTTTGTTTCGATAACCCCCTTCTTTCTTCGGCTTCAGTTGCTAGATCTTTCAGATTTTTCGCTCACTTATATTCCATTCAGTGTTTCAGGTACCTACGAAATTTCAGAGTGTATTCCTAATTTTTCGATTGATTGATCTTTACTCATCATTGTTGCCCGCTGCTATTTAGAATTTATGTTGTATTATTGCTTGATTTGTAAAAATGATGCATACAATTGTGTAATTCAGGGTTCCTGGCGATCTCATGGACGTTTGAAAAAGTTCAAGCTTATTAATATAGATGAAGATTTGATGGGTTTTAAGGGTTTTTTTCCTCATTCCACATCTTTTACTCTGGAAACGACTGAGATATAAACCAAAAGCACTCTTCTACGTTTGCTTATCTCACTCTTCTCCGTGAAGAATCGTATATGTGCACATCCGCTTACATCGTCAATCTACTCTTCTGTATGACTTCTATAGATTTTTCGTTGCGTATTCCCTGTGTTGACCGGTGAGTAAGGTTTTTGAAGTATACTCGACTATTATTTTGCTAGGTTTTAGTTTCTTTTATAGAATCTTGGTTTGTAATAGTTTCGATTAGGATATTATAACCAATAATCTAGTTTTTTTTTATATTTGCATGACATATGCAATAATACATGGACTAGGTGAAAAGACTCATTTTTTGAAACATATTTTCAAATATAGGAGCAAGATAGCGCCTTCAAGCAAGAAAGTTAAAAACTGGAGGTGAAAGAGAATCTTTTTGTGAACTTGGGTGCTTATTAACTATCAATTTTTTTTGAGAACTTAATTATGTGACTTCTATGATTTTGTGGACTTGGGTTCTTTTTGAAAATATTTGAAATTTTTAACCACACTTGTGCGACTTCGACCACATATGTTTAGTTTTAAAGAGAAAGAAGTGAAGCTGAACATGGTTATCAATGACCCGAGGACAAACCCCGCTTCTATTTAGGTGCAACTTTACAAAGAACAAGCAAAAAATTGTAAGAAACTGCAGGTTGCAGTTAAATTCATTTCTCCGTTTTTTAAGTTTATAATTGTTTTGCATGTGCGTTGTAACTAAAACTCTCGGAAAATAGGAAGGAGCACGACTTGCAGTTAAAAACACAATGACATGTTCAAATAAATAACCAGAGTGAGAAAGTTCAAAAAGATCCAAAAGCAAAGTGATTAGTTTTGACAATGAATGTTTTATTGAGATTTTTTATTTGTTTGTTTGATTGTTTCATATCAAATTGTCAGTGACATGTACATCCAGCCATATAAATTTAACCCTCCTCCCACGACAAACCTTTCACCGAATACATTAATTACCCGCTGAGAAATCAGCTTCCTCAGTGTTGGCTTTTGTTTCGATAACCCCCTTCTTTCTCCGGCTTTAGTTGCTAGATCTTTCAGATTTTTCGCTCACTTATATTCCATTCAGTGTTTCAGGTACCTACAAAATTTCTGAGCGTATTCCTAATTTTTCGATTGATTGATCTTTACTCATCATTGTTGCCCGCTGCTATTTGGAATTTATGTTGTATTATTGCTTGATTTGTAAAAATGATGCATACAATTGTGTAATTCAGGGTTCCTGGCGATCTCATGGATGTTTGAAAAAGTTCAAGCTTATTAATATAGATGAAGATTTGATGGGTTTTAAGTGTTTTTTTCCTCATTCCACATCTTTTAATCTGGAAACGACTGAGATATAAACTAAAAGCACTCTTCTACGTTTGCTTATCTCACTCTTCTCCGTGAAGAATCGTATATGTGCACAACCACTTACATCGTAAATCCACTCTTCTGTATGACTTCTATAGACGTTTCATTGCGTATTCCCTGTGTTGACCGGTGAGTAAGGTTTTTGAAGTATACTCGACTATTATTTTGCTAGGTTTTAGTTTCTTTTATAGAATTTTGGTTTGTAATAGTTTCGATTAGGATATTATAACCAATAATCTAGTTTTTTTATATTTGCATGACATATGTAATAATACATGGACTAGGTGAAAAGACTCATTTTTTGAAACATATTTTCAAATATAGGAGCAAGATAGCACCTTCAAGCAAGAAAGTTAAAAACTCGAGGTGAAAGAGAATCTTTTTGTGGACTTGAGTTTTTATTAACTATCAAATTTTTTTGAGAACTTAATTATGTGACTTCCATCATTTTGTGGACTTGGGTTCTTTTTGAAAACATTTGAAATTTTTAACCACACTTGTGCGACTTCGACCATATATGTTTAGTTTGAAAGCGAAAGAAGTGAAGCTGGACATGGTTATCAATGACCCGAGGACAAACCCCGCTTCTATTTGGGTGCAACTTTACAAAGAACAAGCAAAAAATGGTAAAAAACTGCAGGTTCCAGTTAAATTCATTTCTCCGTTTTTAAAGTTTCTAATTGTTTTGCATGTGCGTTGTAACTGAAACTCTCGGAAAATAGGAAGGAGAACGACTTGCAGTTAAAAACACAATGACATGTTCAAATAAATAACCAGAGTGAGAAAGTTCAAAAAGATCCAAAAGCAAAGTGATTAGTTTTGACAATGAATGTTTTACTGAGATTTTTTATTTGTTTGTTTGTTTGTTTCATATCAAATTGTTAGTGACATGTACATATTCTTAAAAATCTTAAATTTGGGGAGGGGGGACGATGACAAGCTCCAAGGTGATATTGATGAAGCTCTTGAAACAACAAATCGAGTAGAAAAGAACAGGCTGACATTATCGGAATTTTTAAAACTTAAAAGTGTTAGTTTAAAGCACTGTGAAATTAGATCAGTGTCTCTAAGGAGATATGATTATGACACAAGAGTATTCCCATTCTGTTAGTAAACATAGAACAAAAATAGTGGTTAAGAGGATTTGTGATTGTTGACTACTGTTAAAGAATCTGCACTGTTTTGTTGAGCACAACTTTGACTTGTGTCGATTTCAACCAATTCAATCAAACCTTTGCTTTTCTTTGCAATGAAAGGTTCGCGAATCTGATCAAAGAAAGAGAAGAGAAGATTGAAGAAAGCTGAAGATGAACAACGAAAACAGAACACACGCAAGTATAGAGTTCCCCTTTAACTCCGGGTATTTCTCTCTTCAGGATCGGCACCTGCTAATTCACTATCTTTGATTGTTTGTTTCTACAGAATCTCAAGCTCACAATCGAAACAACAATGGCGATTATGAAATTAGAAAGAAGAAGAAGATACAGATGAAAAAAGAGGAAGAGTTTGTTATATATTGTTATAACAAACTTTCTCTCTTTTAACTCTTTTTGGGCTTGAACCGAGAAGACCCAAGCCCAAACCAAACCTCTTCTTTTCTTATCCACTCCTTTAGGGCCTTAACCAATTCACCAGGCCCAATGAATTCCATCAAGAAACCCTAAACGCAAAAGCATTTCTCAAAATTTTTCACCTTGCTTTTATGTTTCCCTTGTCAACAAGCCCGACAAGTCTCCCACACGACCGCCGATCCCGGAACATTGATCCTTCACCGAATCAACTCTTCTAAGCTAACACTCAGCTCCGCTACACCACCCATAGGACGATTACAACCATTTGACACGCCTTATCCGCATGCGAATCTCTAATCCAGTCATCTCTTTCACAGAACCTTCAATAGACGACTCTGTAGCTCCTTCTTCAGGAGCTCTGCATCTTCAATGTCTTTAAGCACCCTTTGAACTTATCTCCAATTATGACTTTAGTAAGCATGTTTGCTGGGTTTACTGATGTATAAATCTTCTTTAAACTCATATCTCTGTTAGCCACCACATCTCTTATGAAATTGTACTTAACTGCGATGTGCTTAGTTCTCTCATGGTGTGTCTGGTTCTTAGCTAAGTAAATAGCACTTTGAGAGTCATAGTTTAGTTCAATACTGCCTTGCTTGAATCCCATTTCTTCACAGATACCTTTTAACCACAACGCCTCTTTGGTTGATTCTGATAAGGCCATATACTCAGCTTCCGTAGTAGAGAGAGCCACTAAACTTTGCAAACAAGACTTCCAGCTAACTGTATTGCCTCATACAGTGAAGACATAACCTGTAATGGACCTCCTTCGATCCAACTCACTAGCATAATCAGAGTCACAGAAGCCCTTGACTTTGAAGTCTTCCCCTTTAGAGAAAAATAAGTTTGTTTTCAATGCACCTCAGATATATCTCATCACCCATTTGGTAGCTAACCAGTGATCATGTGTAGGTTTGCTCATGTATCTACACACAAGACCCATTGCGTATGCTAGGTCTGATGTAGAGCCAACCATAGCATACATCAGACTGCCTACGGCGCTTGCATAAGGTACATTCTCCATTCTCTTAGTCTTTGTAGTCTCTTACTCCTTAGTCATTGCTTGCAATTTGAACTGTGGTCCCATAGGTGTCCTCACCTACCTTGATTCCCACATGTTAAAGACTTGTAGTAACTTCTTAAACTAGCTCTCTTGAGATAAAACTAAAATTCCTTTAGCTCTATCCCTAATAATATCCATACCCAAAATCTTCTTAGCAGCCCCAAGGTCTTTCATTTCAAACTCAGAATTCAATATTTCCTTCAAATGCTTAATAGCAGTCATATCCTTGGCTGCTATAAGCATGTCATCAACATATAATAACAAATAAACCATGTTATCAATGCTGCTACCTTTCTGATAAACACAAGGGTCATATTGACTCTTTTGAAATTTCTGCCCAATGATGAATGCATCAAATCTGTGATTCCATTCCCTGGGAGACTACTTCAAACCATAGAGAGATCTTCGTAGCCAACAAACTTTATCTTCTTTCCCTTTCTCAATGTAACCTTCAGACTGTGACATGTATATAGTTTCCTTTAGAAAACCATGTAAGAATACAGTCTTCACATCCATTTGTTCTAACTCCATATCATGATTTACCACAACTGAAAACAGTAGTCTAATAGACTTATGCTTCACTACTGGAGCAAAGACCTCATTATAGTCTATGCCTTCAATTTGAGAAAACCCCTTACCTACCAGTCTTGACTTGTATCTAGGTTTCTCAACACCTGGTATGTCTGGCTTAAGTCTATAAACCCACTTACAACCAATCACCTTTTGATCCTTAGGTCTATCAACTAGATTCCAAGTATGATTTCTCCTCAAGGAATCCATTTCTTCATCCATAGACCCATTCCAGAGTTCTCAGTCATCACTGTCTTGGGCTTCTCTATAGGTTCTTGGTTCATTTAATTCAATCATTTCTGCACTCATTAGAGCAAATGCCACATAGTCTGCATCCTCAAACCTAGCTGGTGGTCTGATGTCTCTTCTGGCTGTATCCCTGGCCAACAAATATTCATCCATATCTTTAGATTGAGTTGATGATTCTTCCTCATCTCCAGAAGACTCACTTTCACTCTCTTTATCTGAAGACATAGATTGTGCTTCTGAAGTATCTCCACCTTGAAGAGAGGTGCTACTTGAAGAAGAACCATCTCCAAGTATCTCTTCCAAAATTTTGCTAAATGAAACCCTTTTCCTTTTCCCTTCATTCTTAGAATTCTCAGGTTCTTTAGATGAATTAATATGCTTAAAGAATTTATCTTCTTGGAAGATAACATCCTTACTGATCACAACTCTTAACTCATCTGGAAGCCATATTCTAAAGCCTTTAGTACCTAGAGCATATCCTAAGAATACTCCTTTTGTTGCTCTAGGACTAAGCTTATCTCTCACCGTCTGAACATAGGCAACACATCCAAAACTCCTTAGATGGTCAAAATCAGGTTTTCCTTGTATCCATAGAGCTTCTGGTACTTCAAAATCAATAGCAGAGGATGGTGACCTATTGATTATGTACACAGCTGTGGATGTAACTTCTGCCCAAAATTCACCAGTTAGTCCTGTCTCTGAAAGCATGGACCTTACTTTATCCATTATTGTTCTGTTCATGCGTTCAGAGACACCATTCTGTTGTGGTGTGTAGGGACAGGTGTTGTGCCTCTTGACTCCTGTCTCTCTACAGAGCATATCAAATTGCTTCTTCTGAAACTCTAGACCATTGTCTGTCCTTAGACACTTCAACCTTTTACCAGTTTGATTTTCAACCAAAATCTTTCAATCTGCAAATTTCTAAAAATCTTCATCCTTCCCTTTTAGGAAATAAATCCATACCTTTCTAGAATAATCATCTATGAAAGTTATGAAATATTGTGCTCCTGTTAGACTTTGTGTAACATTAATTAGGTGAGCCCCACAAATCAGAATGCACATAATCCAGAATCCCTTGTGTTGTGTGCTTGGTAACAGGAAAAGCTTGTTTATGAGCCTTTCCAAACACACAGCCCTCACAAAAGCCTATGTCTTTAACCTCATCTTGCTTTAGGTAGCCTTTCTTAGCAAGATTCTCCATGGATTTCTGTCCCATGTGAGCAAGTCTAGAGTGCCAAAGCTTAGCTTTCTTGCTCACATCTGATGCAATATTGGCTTGCACCTTCTGTATTGTTCCTTGCAGATAGTAAAGTCCTTGATGATACTTTCCTGATAAGACCTTTCTTTCTCCTTTGAAGAATTGAACTTCAAAATCCTTACCAGAGTATCTACAACCAGATTGTTCCAACTTCCCATATGATATGAGGTTCCTTCCCATCTTAGAAACATACCTCACATTTTCAAGTATCACTACTGAGCCATCTGCATTGTCAATTGTCAGCTTTCCAATACCCTTGACAATACAATATGAGTCATTACCCATAAGAACTTTATTGCCTTCAAACTCAACTAGGTCCCTTAACAACTCCTTCTTAGGTGTCATATGAAATGAGCATCCTGAGTCCATGACCCATTCATCATAGGAAACATACAAGCTAGCAGTCAAAGCAATATGTTCTGGCAATCTAATTGCCACATTTGCAGAGCTTTTGAGCATTTCCTTGCTCACTCTTCTTCTTCTGAGGACAATTCCTTTTCCTGTGCCCTTCTTCGCCATATATCCAACACCCTTTACTATTAGAATTCACTATGGACTTGGATCTTTGTCTACCTTTAGATTTTCCTTTCTGACCTTTGTTGCCATTTGAACCCTGGTTTGAGTTCCTTTTCTTTGGCCTGCCTCTTTCTTCCACATACAGGCCTTCACTACCCCTTGATCTCTGTAAGAGACCCTTCTGTCTAAGCTCTGCTTCCTTAGCATAGGCAGATGTGGTAACCTCACTCACAGTGAATGTCTCCTTTCCAGTACCATACTTGAGAGTATGTACTAGAGGTTCGTATGCTGAGGAAAGACTTATAAGCAATTGTATTGCTTGATCCTCATCACTAATAGTAACTTTCAGGCTTTCTAGATCTGCAATGAGCTTCAAGAGACCATCAATGTTCTCTTCCATTGATTTTCCTTCATCCACTCTAAAGCTAGCAAACTGCTGCTTTAGGTAGATTTTATCAGGAAGAGACTTCGTTTGGTAGTCTCTTTCTAATGCTCTCCACATTCCTGGTGCAGACTTTTCGTGCATTACCTTTCTTAAGATTGTATATGGGAGACATGTTCCTATGAGATTCCTTACTCTAAGAGCATCTCCATCCTTTAATCCTTAACCCAAAAATCCTTAACTATTCACGGGTCCCACCCGTGAATAGTTAAGGATTTTTGGAGAGAGAAATCCTTAAATAACTTACTTAAGGATTGATCCTTAACTATTCACGGACACGTGGCGGTCCGTGATTGGCCGAAAATTTTGTTTTCTTTTTTTTTAATAATAAAATGGTGGGACCCATGAATAGTTAAGGATTTTTTGAGAGGTTCATGGATGGAAATGCCTTAAGGTCCTTGTCTGCTTTCTTATGATCTATCTTGATTACTGCCTTAGGATCTTTCTTGAGTTCTGATCCTTCTTCAATCTTCTCCGATGACTCTAGAGGATATTCTTGCAATGCAGATAACAATCCTTGTATCTCAAGCTGCCCCAACATCTTGTATTTCCACAAACCGAAATCACCTTTACCATCAAACTTTCCCATTTCGAATCTACCTGGTGTAGGATCCATTCTTAATGATCTTCTTGAGCTCACTCTTGAACCTCCTTGACTTTAAGACTCTGATCCACATATCTTGATCCACGATCCTTCCTCTTGCGATGAACACTTGAACCTGGAGAGCTCTGATACCACTTGTTAAAGAATATCCTCTGTTTTGTTGAGCACAACTTTGACTTGTGCCGATTTCAACCAATTCAATCAAACCTTTGCTTTTCTTTGCAATGAAAGGTTCGCGACTCCGATCAAAGAAAGAGAAGCGAAGATTGAAGAAAAATGAAGATGAACAACGAAAACAGAACACACGCAAGTATAGAGTTCCCTTTTAACTCCGGGTACTTCTCTCTTCAGGATCGACACCTGCTAATTCACTAACTTTGATTGTTTGTTTCTACAGAATCTCAAGCTCACAATCGCAACAACAATGGCGATTATGAAATCAGAAAGAAGAAGAAGATACATATGAAAAACAGAGGAAGAGTTTATTATATATTGTTATAACAAACTTTCTCTCTTTTAACTCTTCGTGGGCTTGAACCAAGATGACCCAAGCCCAAATCAAACCTCTTCTTCTCTTATCCACTCCTCTTTAGAACCTTAACCAATTCACCAGGCCCAATGAGATCTATCAAGAAACCCTAAACGCAAAAGTATTTCTCACAACTACAAAAAGAGGATTTGTGATGAAGAAGAAAAGAAAAAATGGATAGAATTTTCTCTTTCTCCGTATGATTAATACTAAGAGAATATGATAGACTAAACCAAGCAATATGTAATGTATTAAACCACAAGTAAACCAACTTTAGTGCTCAAATATAGTTTAGACTTCCTCGATAATTCACTTAAGTAATAATTATATATGATTTTTTAATATTAATGAGATTAAACTATTCATAAGTCCAAAAAATAATATTTGCAAACCAACTAAATAGATGTTAGTAAATACTTATAGAATATATAAATATTATTATTATACAGAATATAGAGCAAAAAATATCAAACCATAATAAGATAATTTGGTTTGGGTCAAAAAATTCAATAATTTAAACGAACACATTTTAAAATTTATTGACTTTTCATTTTCCCGTTAACCAAACCATCCACTGAGTCAATTGTTCGGAAATCATGACATCATAACCATACTTATTTATGGTTTTGAATTATAAGAAAGTTTTTTTATTTATTTAATTATATCGACATGAGTATGATGTAAACCACAACGGTGTAAATGAAACGAAATGGTATGACTTAAACTAAATAAACATTATGTTTTCTCATACCAATAACTTTTGCTTTTTATTTGTTGAGAAATTATAGTAAATGTCTGAAAACCCTAGATTATTTTATTTTGGTATCCCACCCATATTGCATTTTACCATTTTAGGCTATTTTTTCAAAAAAATTATTATGCAATGCAGGGCTATAAAATAAAACTTCCCGTTAAAATATAAATATTATTTTGCTCTCAAAAATTTAAATAATCACAGACTGATAGTTATTTATCAAAACAACCAAATATAGTATTAGTGATGCAGTAAAGATTGATGGAGTAAACATTGTGACCAAATAAACAAAAAAGACTGATGGACTAAAGACAAAAAAAAGTAAAAAAGTTAAAATAAGAAACTTTTAATGAATTTTAAAATTTTACAATATAAATTATATTCCACCAATATCAAGAATTCATATTTTCATTTTATTATTCGTAATCAAAAATCACGTCAAACAAGACGCTCAAACTCAAACACTAGAGTCAATATCTCTTTAATATGGCGGAAAAAAATATTTTTTATATACATACTAAAGTTGAGTCATATTGATTATACATACATCTATTTAATTTCTCCATACCAACCAATTCACCCTATATTTGCTCCAACTCTAGAAATATTCTCCTATTTCTATATTAGAAATGAATGCATTACAAACTTTTGACTAATATTACTTTTGAGGGGGAATATCAACTACCAAGTATAGTAGACAATGTTGAATGTCTTTATAGGCGTATGCGTCTTAGCGTGTATAAGCCATACAAATTTTGCTTATATGTCGGATACTTTTAAGTTGACTTGGAGAAAGCTTTCCTATTAAAATTAGATACTTTCTATTGTGTGTTTTTATAAAAATTTTGTGTTTGACTTTTTATACAATTTCAAAATCGTAAGTGTCATTAAATGTGGACATATGTAGCTAGAATTTATTCTCTATGGCGAGTTAGTATCGACTATCTCACTACGTACTTCTGTTTAGACAATGTTTGTCCATGGGTATCGTATTATGATAAAATTATACTACAAAACCTATAACGTAATATCCGCACCAGCGTTAGCTGTTACCACAATTTAGTCAGAGAAGAGAACTCACTATCTGAAGCTACCAAACTTACTGATCTGACACCTTCGTTTTTGCTTTCTTCACTCTTCTTCTTCTCTATTTTTTTAATATGTTTCCACCTATATAAAACAGAGTCACAATTAAACTAAATACAATAACTTTCATTCGCATATAAGACATACCTAAATCCTAGACGCACCGTCTTTATGTGACAATTCAAAGAAATTACAAAAATACTAAAAATCCGAATATCGGAAACACAAACCCTCGCGTAGCGCGGATATAGTCCTAGTTTTATTGTAAAAACATCTACATCTACTGCATCATATAGTGTTCATTGACTAAGTTTCACCATCTTGATCTTCAAAATATATCACAAACAATATTATGTTATTAGGCAGTGGTTATATAACTAGAGAACAACGTTAGTCATCTTTTTTTCTAGCCAGAAAACAAAGTTAATCACAATTATGCTATTTTTGTTTGAAAAATACGTTTTTTAATATATATCAAAAAAGCTTAATAGAAACATTTTTCTTTGAGTTCAGGGCATTTACTATAAGTAAACATGGGAGAAATTAAATCCAGTAGAGAACATGAACTGCAACACACGAATCGCTAGAGAAGAATATGTTTGTACTATGTCGTTTGGCAACAACATTTCTTAAGATCCTGGGGAGAACGAGTAGGACATTCTCCGGATTTCAGTTAGACGTCTTACATTCAGTATGACATTCAAACCATCCATGTCGATCTGTACACAGAACATGACAACGGTCAGATGAAAGTTTTTCAATCTATGCATCTACACAATTCCGCATAAAATTTAATTGTAATCAATGCAAATATATAGTTGTATAACATGTCAAAATAAAAATATTTCTGAAACTCTTGAGTGCATGTCTATATGACTATATGACTATATATATACAGAAAAACAAAGTCATGCTAATGAGTTGTGCTTTCTAAATAAATCAAAGCTAATGAAATAAAAATCTAAAAATACCCAAGAAAACACCCGAGGCCAAAATATTTTAATTAGACATGAAACTCCTAACATTATTATGCGTAAACAAGTATACGTTTTGAAATACTTATAGTAAATTTTATATGAATTCTTGTTCTCAAATTTCTGGATCTTAAAGAGACACATGTTGCATATATATAACTTGACGTGTCTAGGTAAGCTTTCCCATTAATCAATTTTTACATTTTTGCTAGTAAATCATTATTTAGGCAAACAAATTATTGACATAATTTTACATAATTGATTGTATCATTTGGTGTTACTAACCCAAATCAAATAGCTTTTAAAACAAAATCTCACACTAAATTTTTTTTTCTCAAAGAACTTTTAATTCATATGTTCTTTTTATAATCGGAGGACGAATGTAGCAGTCGACTAGCCTACATTCCGGGTTTTCTAATGGCCACAAATGTGGCACCATCTTCGATTGGGCAAGTAAAGATGAGAGATTATCTAAGAGAAATTGAATTTAGAGTGGATGAGTTTACACTTTTCTCCAAACTTTTTACCAATATGCAACCGTCACTTCGTTAAAATAGTTCAAATGTTATCAGTATGATAAGTCAAGATCTTAAATTTTTTTTGACACGAAAAGCTATTCTATTACTCAAGCTTGAAGTGGTGTGGCAAGACACGCCAGAATAGAACAGCCCACAAAAGAAAAAATAATAAGATGCTGGCGGGCCAAACGAGCTAACAAATTTGTCTTTGAGTTTTGCCCCCGTGGAACATAAGATAACTTGAAAAGCGGAAAGGACCTCTCCAACCTCTCGGCCTCTCGCAGTTCTGTTGCAAAATCCGGCCAATCCTCAGGACTCGCGTGCATATGAATGACGTCGTGGTTATTCGTCCCGAACTCTTGGACCTCAGCTTGTTCTGCCATACACTACATCACCCATATCAGTGCCTCAAGTTCTGCATGAAGAGGCGATAATCGTCGGATCTGATTTCGAACACCCATCCGTGTACATTCTCCATCGACGCCAAACAATGACCATCCCATCCCACTATGAGTGTCCGATGATTTCCAGGAACTATCCACTAAACAGATACCTCGCATGCTTATGGCTTGTGTCTGTGGATGCCGAGTATCGACAGGTGTTTGCGGGTCTTCTTCATTCGCCGTTATCTACGCCTGCCATTCAGAGGTGGCATGATTAATAATGTCAGGGGCCTCGCGTGTAATGCCTTGAATTTTTTTTTCATTCCTTGCCTTCCATATAAATCAAAGGATCCATGGAAACGACTCATGTCCCTCTACTCGCCCATCTATGTCACTCCAAAATAGGTAAGCCATATTAATGTATACACTTGTAGTGGGGAAGACCTCTGGTACTCCGAACGAAGGGACGAGAGTCCATACACGTTGAGAATGGGGACACTCAAAGAATGCATGAAGAACAGTCTCCTCTGAGGCGCCACATCGCGGACAAAGGTCCACACAGTTAATTCCTCTGCCCACTAAATTATAGGTAACAACAACATAACCTTTCACAAGTTGCCACATAAGGTGACGAATCTTGCGTGGAGCATCCACCTTCCATGCATAACTCTGCAAGGCATGTATACTGGGTCCGAAACTCACACCCTCTCCATCTCTAGCCAGCTCTCGCGCTATCCTGTATCCATATTTAACTGTGTACTGACATGATTTTATGAATTGCCAACAGAAATTATCGACATGAAAAGATTGAGCAATCGGTAGACTCCGAATGAGGGGTATATCATCAGGTTCCATATATTGTTCTAACTTTTGGATATGCAAGTTAAATGCAAGTTAATTGCATAATTCAACGTTAAAATGTTTTCTAGTTATAGTTAGGCAATAAATGGTAAAAATTCATTAGATTTAGAAATTGTTATTAGAAAAAAATCAGAAAGAAAATCATTACAAAGCTGAACGTTTTCAAAGGAGTCTTGACAAATAAATATTTATTTAATTTGTTAAGTTAATAATAAGTTAGTCCAAATAAACTTTGTAAGGTAGATTTATTTGAATGACTCTATTTTAATAGAGTAGATGTAAACTTTCTCTTTTTAACATTTGAATACACAAAAATTTAATTTTTTTAAATGGAAGTTCAAGTACAAAGGAAAAAATAAAAAATTAATTTTATATTATTAAATTTTTTACTTTATAAATTTTTTTATTAATGTAATTTTTTGATTAAAATAAAATTTAACCATGTTAAAATTATAAATTTAATCGTAAACAACACTTTATCGTGATATTTTATCTAACTTTTTTTATTTTCAAAAGATGTTCTATATCACATAATATGTATATTTATGACTAAATTTCTATGTTACAAATACGGAAAATTCAATGTGTTATGCTAATTATAAAATTTGTATAAATACGGCTAAATATAAAAGGGCATAAATAATCATTTTCTTAAGCATGAAAAATTATAATAATTCATTTAAAAGCTTTTTCACGGGACTTATTAAGTAGATAATAAAATACAAATTTTAGTCTAGATTTCTAATTATATTGGTTACGATTATGTGGGTTACAAATTTTATATTTCAGAAAAAGAAAATTTAGAATAATATTTTCATACATATTTCATCCATATATCACACGGGTTTTATTTTTTTATATGGATTTTAATCTAGTAATATATAATTTGCTAAATCATAACCCTTTTCTCAATCATTTGCCACTAAAAAGGTTGCAATTTTGTTTTTTTATTTTGTGATACGAAATACTAAGTATAATCAAATACTGTGTACTACAATTTTAATTGAAAAAGAAACAATTTCATTTGATCCAAAAATAAGGAAATTTTTTTTTCAAAAGGAGGTCTGACAATTTTGTTTTTCAATCATTTTATGATATAAAGCTGGACGTGTTGAATGCGAAAGTGATACTTAGGATAATTATAACAAGTGTGAAAATAATATAGATTTATATCAACTTTCATTTCAAATTATTTAGATAATAAAAGTTCGGATATCATTCCAAGGCCGGTGAGAGGATGTGGTCGAGTTTGGTATCCTCACTTAGAGGTCCAACAATTTATTAATCCCACCACAAGGGAGTGTTACATGCTACTCTTACAAAAATTTGTAGATCCTGAAGACATAACGTAGATTCGGAATCCATTTAAGTCGGACTACTACACCTCATGGCATGATATGTCATCATACTAAATTAGGATAGTATACGGTTAAGTGGGGGTACAAATTACTTAATTTGTTGGAAATTTCTAGGATAAGTAATAATGGTTGGAGGCCAGGTTTGGAGGCTTTAAATGCATTTTCATGGGAAATTAAATGCCCTCAGAAAATAAAACGTTTTCTTTGGCAAGTTATTACCGGGAGTCTGGCGGTGACCACAAAACTGGCTTTTAGGGGAATAAGATGTGATAGGATGTGTAAGCGGTGTCGTATTCATGAGGAGATGATTAATAATTTTTTCCGAATGACCAACGGTTCTACCAATCTGGACTTTCTGTATCGACCTGGTAAGGGCAGAGATGTTCCCAACGCAATCATTCTATACTAATATTGACTATCTATTTTGGAGGAACCCGTAAGGGGCAAGATAGGGATCAATATGTCATTTTCCATGGATCTTATGACTCGTATGGAAATAAAAGAACCAAAAGGTCTTTCTGAAGAGCAGACCAACACTAAAGCAAGGGAGGCCATGGTTTTGTCGTCTGGATGGATCTTAAAAACAAACATACCCAACATCGAGACTTGGTTGTGTATGCATGAAAGAGGTGAGAAGATAATTCTAATTGGGAAAAAGTGTCATAGGCGGAGTCTGTCTCCGTTGCATTAAGAGGTGAAAGGTTTAATGTGGGCGATGTCAGAGATATGCAAAAGAAAAATAAATTGTCAAGTCTTCTAGACAGACTATGTTGAACTCATCAATATTTTACAATAGTCGGACGACCGACCAGCTTTCAACACACTCTTTCAATATATTCACACTCTTCATGGACATTTTCCAGATTTCTCCCTATCCGATATCCCTGCAAACGAAAAAATCCAAGCGGATTGTTTAGCTCGGATTGCTCGATTTGTTTCCACGATTTTATCATTGTAGACTTCCACCTTGGGCTACAAATGATGAAATGAAATATTAGTTAATGTTTGGTTGATAAAAACAATATATTTTGTTGTCAACAAAAGCACTAAAATTTTAAAAGGCTTGGTAATCCAAACTGGGGGTATAGAGTTTACATAATCAAAAGTAGATAACCTCAACCTTGCACTAAGTGCTAGTTTGTCAGCCTTTCCATTCATTGATCGATGTAAATACTTGAAATCCATCAAGGTGAAAAGAGATGATAGCTTTTGGATCTCCGCTAGTTGTGTTGAAAAAGCTGGTCAATTCTCTGGGTTTGCCACCATCATCAGAAGCTCCGTAGAATCTGTTTGGAAAGTAACAATCTTTCCTGCAATATATACAGCCGATCCATTGTCCACATGAGGGCTTCTAGCTCTGTATAAAGAGGAGATTGGCTTCGGTACTGCTTCATTGCTCCCATCATCACGTAGCATTTCATGGAATTACAAGAGAACCACCCAATAGGGGAGATCACACTTCCAAGATCCATCAATCTAACACAAAAGACCTTGGACTGTTGGAGTAGAAAATACTAATGTCGGACGAGGACCAGTGTTCCCCACATTGGCCTCTCTCCAATCCCGCGCCTCACTTCGAGAAATTTTTAGCATATCCGGAGCCTGCCTATCTTTGCCATTATATAACTTATCGTTTCTCCTTTTCAATATGAACGACAAAATCCACGGGAAAACCTTCCCTTTACATCCTCTACCTCTATATCTGGTATTATCCTGTGTATAAAATCCATATTTGACCAAATCAAAGTTTCGGGAAAAACCCCAGGAACCAGCGGTATGTCGGAGAGTGCCCAAGTCTACATCGCAGGGGGGCACTCAAATAAAGCATGGTTGATTGTTTCAGTTGCATTTCCACATTGTGGACAACTTACTTCACATCTAATACCCCTCGACCGTAATCTTGAATTCACCGCTAGACTACCCGATATGACTTGCCACATAAAATGTTTTAGCTTTGTTGGTGCTTTCACCTCCATGCTTGAGCTAAAAGAGACTTAAAATTCGGGCCGTACAAAGGTGGTATTAATACTTTGTCCCCATATTTTTTTGACATGTACATAATAATCTAATTTAACTGTATAGATCTCATTTCTTGTGAGGCTCCATACAATCCTATCAAATGTAGCAATCCTACTAATAGGTATACTCCTGATTAACGGAATATCCATCGGATCAAAAAATTCTTCCAACATGTCTTGGTGTCACTCCAAAGTACTTGGATTAATCATATGGCTTACCAAAAGATTAGGAGGGTAATTTGGACCTCTCTATCGCGCTGTTCTTGGCCACACATCTGGAATCCAATGATCTCTCCACATAGTTATAGACGTTCTCGTCCCCACATGTTTAGTAAGTCCTTTTTCCATGATGAAGTTGGCGGAGATAATATTTCACCATTCATAAGATGGTGAGTAGTACAGTTTATCTATCATAGGACTGTCCTTCGGGTAATACCTCCCTTTCAATATTTGCCCCAATAAAGGATTTGGAAATTGTAGAAGACGCCATATTTTCTTAGCCAATAATTTTGAATTAAACTCATTGATGGTACGAAATCCTAAACCTCCCTCCATCTTTGTTAGAGAAACTTTCCTCCAATTAAACCAATATAAACCCCGTTTGTCTCCCCCTGAACTCTACCAAAATATTGCTACCACACTCGTTAGATGTTTAGTGAGCGCCTTTGGTAGTCTAAAACATGACAAAACATAGGTAGGCAAGGCCGCCGCCACAGATTTGATAAGAATCTCCTTCCCTCTTG
This sequence comes from Anastatica hierochuntica, assembly GCA_900406275.1. Classification (NCBI taxonomy): domain Eukaryota; kingdom Viridiplantae; phylum Streptophyta; class Magnoliopsida; order Brassicales; family Brassicaceae; genus Anastatica; species Anastatica hierochuntica. The sequence continues at coordinate 1,186 of OVAN01007194.1, read as the reverse complement.
TTAGGGTGATTTTTGGTACAAGTGATTCGCGCTCAGCTCTACAGAATGATAGCTTGACGTACTGCTCCCCCTAGCTCTGGATGCTGACAAACCCGGAGGTCTTGGCCTTAGTCTATCGCCATATGAATACGAGCTAGTATGCAATGTTATTTGTCTTGATATGAGCAGAAGAGCTTGATCGTATGGCTCAAGGAGGTCATTCTACTCATGTTGACTGCATGGTCTTCCTGCTCTAGATGATGGTTCCTGCCACCAAGGACGTCATCTGGGTGTTGGAGCATGTTACCTTGGAAGGTGTTTGGATTTATAGCTGCATCCTACTGTGGGGATTGCCTACGTACCATTTAGTGAGGGATCAAGCCATTCATAGTTCATGTTATAGGAGGCACATGGCTTAAGTGGGCGCGTAGCTTTATGGGCATGTGGCTTTGTGGGCAAGTGGCCTTGTGGGCACCTGGCCTTGTGGGCGGTCAGAAACAGCAAATCAAAGCGCTCCAGCCAACCGAGGCTGAGACCCCACAAATCCAGATATCATGCCCAGAGAGAAAGAGAGCTCTAGAACTCCAAGGAGAACAGAAGGAGCTAACCTATGCCATGGAGTTGACAGGATCATATGTCAAACAAGACGGATCCAGAATCCTATACCCTTAGAAAGGAGTATGGAGATATTCTAGCGCATCCAGCGAAAATTCATTCATTTCAAAGGCCTCTGCTGCGATTTCACAAGGTCATAATGTTGACTCGGCATTTCCTCGATAAAGCTTGTCTACCAGAACGATAAACTAAGAAGATGACCGAGCAATAAAGAGTCGAAAGAGCAAAAAGTAGCATGAAGGAACCAAGTAGATGATGAGATGAAAGCCTTAGCAGTTTTTTCAAGGTTGAAGGTTTCAAAACTTAAACTCACAAGAGTTTCAAAACCAAACAATCTAAGGGCAAGCTCCAAGGCGCGGAAATCCGAAAGAAGTTCAACACCCGCAGAGAAACCCATGCAGGGTAAAACGCGATGCTGGACAAAGACCAATGCGTACAAGACAAGATGGCGCTTGTTGTTTCCCGGGGCCTTCAATGAAAAGCCATCAAGGGTATCAGGACTTTTGCCACTCGAAGAAATAACGATATCGGTGATGGCCTCTGATGGCTCAGGTTTTCACCCAAGAAATCACTGCAAGCGTATAGAAGTACG
>OVAN01007193.1:0-20063 GCA_900406275.1 Anastatica hierochuntica | reverse complement strand
TATTTGAGATAGTATAAACAGTACAACATTGATTGTCTATTTAAATAGACTCTCTATTTCCGCGTGCCTATTAATTTCACAAATAACCAAAAAAACAAGGGGAAAAATGTGATTGGGATTCACGATTTTATCTGGTAATGGTAAGAGTATCAATAGAACAAACGTTTTGAGAATGAGCGATCTAAAAAAACTTGAAAAAGAGCAAACTATGTTAAACGGTAAATAAACCGTCTATCTGTTACAACATGTCTATGAACAGAAAAGGGCAAAATCGTCAATAAAAAAAAACAGTTGAAAAGAAGAAAAAAAACCACTATGACTATTAACTTAATTTTGGGTGGTCAACTGGTCAGTTGACCTAATTTCCTTTTTCTTTAACCACCATTCACAATCTGTGTTTACCCATTTAGATTAAACTGTGGTACATTTTGCTTTTCGAAATCTGTGTGCGGTTTTCTATCACTCTTTGTTTAAAAATAAAATATGGTTGATTGGTGAACACATTGCATTTTATGATAAAAATCTTAAAAACCGCACTTTTTGTGTCACCATTCACCGCCTAGCCTATGTTAAAAATTCATGAATATTTAATAAATTGTCTTTTTTTAGTTGTTACCACGTGATTTTTTTTCAAAAGCATTTTGAAAACGATTCCTACTTTAGTAAAGTTTTTTTAAAAATTGTGCAACTTTTTAGTGTGTATCTATACATAATATGAATATATCGGATAACATTAATCAAATTTCAAATCATACAAATCTAAAAGCAATTTAAAGTTATAACTTTAATCTTATAACTGAATATACATATTAAAACTCAAATTAATTTTCTCTTTCTCATCCCAATATGGCATATTCCTTTAGGAAAAAATGGAAACAAAAATCCAAAATTCGAATAATAATAATAGTCAAAAGCATAAAAAAGATCTATCTAATATCCACCCACCTACACCATATGCGAAGGACCACACTTAATTTGTCCAAGTTTACAATTTTTTTTTTTAAATGTATTGACCGAAGAAACACAATTAGTCTTTGACATCGTACAAACAAAAGACACAATGGCTATTTGATCAATCAAACATCATCAGCTATTCTCACATATTTACACGTGTCTCCATTGCTCACTCCAACAACAACAACAAGAATCCAAAAAAAAAAAGAGAGAAATTGGGTGTAGTAAAAAAAACCCATTATTAATCAAGTAATTGTAAACTACATTTACCGTTTTCTATGTCTTAAAATGAAAAAACTGTGTGTAAAACACTGTGCTTTTCTCTCTCTGTTTCGCCATAGCCGTTCGCCCTAGCCGCTCAGATCTCCGACGTCGGCGGTGCGGGATCCCGCCGGCGTCACCACCTCATCCTCTCTGCTTTTTCGTCTTCGCTTGTTCTTGTTCTCATTCTCCACGCCTCCACGTCTTTTTCTGTACGGTTTGACATTGGAAGCTAACTCCAGTGAAGAGCTACCTGGGCTAGAGCTCTTCTCTCCGGCCATGGATGCTCGACGGTGCCGTCCTTCGCCTCCCTTAGGCTCTTTTCAGCTGTTGGTTCTCACTCTTCCTTGTCGTCCCACATCTGGCCCGAGAGTGAAGCCTCAAGATCGTCGAGCCAGTGAGTACGGAGGCTTTGCCTCGTCCGGCGAACCATCTCTGAGACTTTCAGATGCGGATATGCTCAAATCTGACGGATCTGAAACTTTCGGGCACGACACTTCACATGTGTCGAGAATCTTCGTGGATTCGACAATAGAATCTTCGTCTCCGCCACTAACGCTGGTGCTTCAACTTACCTCCGACGATTTCGACCTTTTATTGGTCATCAGGGACAGTCTCCTTCCGGCGAGGACCACCACGGGTTCGGCTCGGCTTCCATTCCATCTCCGGCGAAAGCTTTACGAGGCACCTTGGTTGCAACCCGTCAACCCGCTGGATCTTTCTATTTGAGAAGCATAGAGGAGCTTCCTCAATCGATTTCAATCCTAAAAATCTTTTGGCATCATAGTTATGCCCCCCATCCTATCTCCTCCAAGCCATTATCGACTGGGCCACAATCGCTTTTAACCGACAACAAGCCTTTGTATTCTGGCGTTCTCGGCCACTCGCTTTGGCAAGATGCAGTTTCGTCGGATCTGGCTCCTATGTCGCTCGTGCCATTATCAGTCGGTGTGAACCCTCTAATTCGGCCAAATTGGAGAGACAACTCACCGCCGTGGATTGTGCTCCAGTACACTAGCCGTACAACTCTCCGATCTGACCCTATTTTCGAGACAATTAGGGTTTTTGCTGATGGGCCATCTTTGGGCCTTGATTGGAAAAGCCCCATAGTTGAGTTCTTAGATTTAATTTCAATATCCTCCATTAGGGAGAAGATTGAGACAAATTTAAAAAGATTATCATTTGGAATATATAAATTGGATCCTAATTACTCTATTATAGAGAATTTAATGGAAAAATTTTTAATTTTGTCCCAATTATTTACCAAGAGAGTAGATACTCAAACTAGTCGATTGGGATAAAGATCTTGTTACCAATCCATATTATCATGTTAATGGTTGCAAAAATCTTGGGCTCCACTACGATTTTAATGGTGCTTCGAAATTCCATCCAATCATATATCTTGGTAGAAAGGGTCACGCATTATACTGGAGGATACCATATATTGTGGTGCATTCTTTGAAGATTGTAATTGTTGTGCGTTATACCTTTAACCTGGGCCATAGATGCCATATACTCGTCGGCTTTGATTGCCATTATCTCATTGGTGCTCTTTATGGTGTGTATATAAGCCGATTTGACAAGTGCTTTCTCAATGGGCATATAAGCCATCTTCTAGTAATGAAGATTAAAGGGATTTTAATCTCTAGAATGGTGAGAAATTCTACTGGTTATAAAAAGCTGTTACCCTCCGAATTCGGGGCATATTCCACTTCATCCATAATGGGGCGTTTTTTCATGACAAGACTTTCAATCGTCTGGACACCTACGTTCCCGACCATTTTTTGCATGATCAAAAGTGTCAAGCTTCTCTTTCTTCTATATGTTCAAATCTCCAGAATTGTCAAGATAAAAGTTAGAAGGATGCTCTCTCTCCAATCCTCTCGTCTATCAGAGACTTTTTCCCTTACCCTTGAGACCGGTTCATGCTAGATTTTGACTGGCAAAGAAATTGATGTTAAAGGGTTTTGGGCCGTGAGAGTGATCTCTCGTCCTGTTCGTGACCACCCTTTTCAGGGACCTAGTGTTTTGGCACTTACGGCGCAAGCATGGAATTTCAAAACCACAGAGACCTTCGTGTCTCAACCGTGGCAATGTTGTGCTTATTGGTTGGCAAGGTGCTTTCAACTACCTTTCTGCAATAGGGATGAAGTTTTTGTCTATTTAACCTCATTCTGCATGTTGGATGTGCGGTTTAGTTCTCGTTTTTATCGTTTTAATTGTCTATCGTTTGTAAGTTATGTAATTCTCACCCTTGTAAGACCAGCGAGTCTCTATGGTTTCTCCCTAGCGGAGAATCACTTACCGCTTGCTTAATGAAAAAGGGTTTCAGCGGAAAAAAAAAAACCATTATGAGAAAAACTAACACCACTCAAAAATCAAATTTTTTTGACAAAAAAAATGTAATATTAATATTTTTTTGGTCACGCATAAACTAAATAATTTTTTTGATTATATGACAAATTCACTCAGTAAAATGTACCTCAAAATAATATTGTGGCCATACTAGGAAGTAAGAACACAAATTATTCTATATAAAAACTCTTTTTAAGGAAACAATTCATCATCCAGCAAATCATGTTTTTGTGTGTGTTCTTGTTCAATCTCTATAATTTAAGCTTTAATGGGTTTTACTTTGCAAATCTCAACATTGAAACCTGAATCCATTAGAAGCAAAAGCCAAGCTCTTTGCTGTTCTGATAATCTGTCTTTCTCTGATTTTACTTCCACAAGCTTAGCTTCACCTTCATAACCATTCTCCTTGAACCGCCATAGCAGCAGATCAGGCATTCCACTGCACCAGCTTCTATAGTCTTGAGCTAGATGTCGGCACAGCGATGCTATGCATACACCTCCAACACAAGCCACTGCTGCTCTCAGTTCCTCTAACGAAAACCGATCCCAAGACACTCCTCTGCACGCTGTTCCGTGGTGTGTTTCATATGACATGATAAGTAATTCTTCAGCCATTCCATTTGCAACTTTCTCGAGCTGTGACTGGATTATTTCCTTCCTGGTTAGATAGAAGGACTCGGTCTCTAAGTCCAATGGAGCAGTCTGCACAAAGGAACCAAAGAAGCAAAAGTGAGGACTTTCATTTTGTTGTATGAGACAACTAGTGAGTGAGCTATTTTCATTGAGTAAAGATATTGACCTGGAATCGGGTTTGGAAAACACCCGGAACATTGGAAAACAGAACGTCCCACATGAGAAGTCCGAAAATGGTTAACCAGATGCTACTCTCTGTATGAATTCCTTGCCATCCTCCTCCTAATTCTCCATTGTAATACTGCAACGCGAGCTGTTCAACTCCACATTGCTCTCCGTCTTCTCCATAGAATCTGTTTTTCATGCCAATTTCACAATTCAGTGATCTCCCTTGAACAATAACCTGAAAATGCAAAATTGCACATTTGAGGAGAAGGTAGGAAGCTGAACTGGATTTCTTTATTTTCATTTCACAAACCTCAGGGATCCTGTTTTCGATAAGATTTGGAAAGCAAGGAGTTTTCCAACGTCTAGGAGGTTTTGCCAGACGAAGAATACGTCTTTGCAAAGCTATTCTTGAACCAGCACGTACCCAAGGATCCAGTAGTCCCTGCTCTGCTACTGAAAGACTCTCATTTGGACGTCCCATGTGCTCTAAATCTGTTGATAATCTTACTGTCCAGTATCCTCGTCTTCCGTCACAATTGAAGCAACTGAGCAACTGCCTCAGTAGATAAACTGCCTGGTTATACCTGAAACCAGAGACACAATTCAATAAGCAAAAAGACAGAGATAACCAGAACAAGCCAAAAAGACGAGACGGGTTGTTTTCACATGCCTCTTATGATTCTCGAGAAAGGAAATTCCTAAAAGAACCACCTTTGAGTAAACCCATGGAGCTGTGAAGCAATTAAATGAAGCAAGATGCGCCGAATCCACAGAAGAACTGGATATGCGGGTTTCAGCAATCATGATGAATTTCAACACTGTTGAAGAATCTTCACTGTCAAGAGACTCGTCCATCAACTGAGCCACTTCAATCGCCTGTGATTGAATCTATGAGAAACCATAGAAAAACAAGTTTGGTTCCATTTGTTTCAATATAGATAAGTAAGCACCTCTTCATACGCTAAAAGCTTAGTCCGATTTGGAAATATTTGCTCCGAGCCAAAACATTGGTAAGTTGGGTATTTAATAATACCGAGATCCAGTAGAACAAAAGAGGATAGATCTTGCTCTCCATTGAGGAAGAAAAGCCTCTGCAACATAAACTGAAGTCATTCTTCTCGTCTCACAATAAAGCCGGCTAATTTTTCATAAGCACGAAAACCAAATTTTTACCTCAGCACGCCACATGAGAGATTCTGCTGTACTTGATATTTTAGCACATAATCCTGTTCTTTCTAGAATCATTGCTGCTAGAATTATCCTAAAAATCAAACAAAACAACTCAGCCTCAAAAATGGTTTAAAGATCTAACTAGAAAGAAAAACAAACGGACCTTGTTCCATCATTGTAACAAGAGCAAAGTGAATCAATAAGTTCCTGTTTTTTTGAGCCGCGACTGAAAATCTGGATTACCAACAAAGGACACCAGTAAACCAATAAGGGAACGAAAACATTTGACATCCGATACTTCCAGTAAACAGAGCAAATATCTTTAAGAATGTTTGGTCCAACCTTGTTCATAGATAAGATATCACGAAGTTCAGTGACGTTAAGCAACTCTATGATCTCCTTTATCGTTTGGTAATCTAGGTTATTTGGGTCCTTCACTGAACTCATAAATCCCCTGACTGACATCATATAGATATTAGCTTTCTAACATGCACAGAAAAGTTCAGCAACTATAACAACTTATTGTGTGTGTGTGTGAACGTGCTCAAGCACTTATCCTTTACTTGTTAGATCCTTTGAGGCTTGAATAGAATCAGACACCTCTGGGTATGAAATATTTGATAGTCTGAACCAAGGCCCTGAACGACAAAAGTACTGTAAGCTGCATAAGAACTGCGACTTCAATGAATCAAGCAAGAGTGTTCCCAGGAACAACAACAGTTTCGAAGAAAGGTATCTGCAAAAAATCAGACAAGAATTGTATCCACCAGAGGTACAACTACTTCCAAACAAGAAAAGATTAGGGAAGAAGCCAGCTCCAGTTGCCCAAACACTACAGCTGAGACCATATAGCTTTCTGCAAAACCTAATATAGTTTCAACCTACTGCCCATCAGAAACCTAATCGATTCGTTAAGTATGCCCTCATACTTGTTTTCAAATGTTCAATGTCGCTTCACATCAGTTTGTCTGGTACCATTTACACCATACTGATGGCAAACAAACAAAACTACAAGCAATAATGCAAAAATCTAATAGATTACCTTTCCGTGTGTAAAGACGGATAAAAAGTCTCTGGCTATCCTCTGAAAGAGAAGCGAAAGATTCTGCAAACAAAACAAGAAACAGAAGCACAGGAAAGTAAATCAGTCATTCCAACAACTTCAAAAGGAAAACCGAAAACAAGACACTATAGGTGAATACCCAAGAATGCCTTCTCATCGGCTGTGAATAGGTGAGAGCATCTTATTAGAACCTCTTGTACTAATACATTGAAGTTGAACTGGTATCTTGTCGTTTTAGGTGGAAATTGCATCTGATGCTCAACAACCTGAAGAACTTTCTCCCACAGAGGTTTAAAATCTCCAGCAAATTCGCATTCCTTCCAACCATCAGATCTCATCTTGTGACAAACAACTTTGACCGGAACAGCTTCAGAAGAATGCTTTGGAACGGATGTTATTGTTCCCTGCAAAGAATGTACGGCTACATTATTTGCACTTGATATTGTATATCTTAAGTATCCAGCTTATATCAGACCAAGCACAAACAAGAAGATATATAAACCAGTCACCAACCTCAAACTTAAGATCATACTTGTCTATCAGAGGGGACAAGCACTCGGAAACATCTTTAGGTAGATATCCAAGCATTTCAAACCCAGAGTCTGCAGAAAGAACCTGATGTGAAGGAGGAAAAGTTGATGCTTTAGCCAATAGATTAAAGACCAGAACTCAAACAAAAAAGGGGAGGTTAAAGACAAAACCAAAACCTTGATAGCGTTTCGATCCTTGATATTCTCGGGATGTCTCAAAAGGAAGATTTTGCCCCCAATCTCTAACTCCTGAACATCACTGAACTTCCTACCAACTATAAAGGTTTGAATAGTTGCCTCATCATTGTCTTCATCCAAAGTCACTGTTTTCGAAACCTCATCACTACGTGGAGGATATAAGACATCAGTATCATCAACCGCGCTTCTATTTTCCAAATTGAATTCAGAAGTTTCAGAATCGAGTATCGATTGCTGTTGCTGGGTACGAATCGAAAGACCATCTTTGGATTGTTTAGAACCCGACCAAAAAGTTGACTGAAGAAGAGTGGTCTGAGTTAATTTTCGTTTCTTCTTCTTCTTCCTGGATAGACCCGAATCATCTGGGGAGGAATATGTTCAAATTTCAAAACCCTGTAACGAAGATGAGCAAAAGAAAAAAAAAACCAATTCTTACAATACCCACCAGAGATTTGGCTCGAATCATCATCAGGAGAACTGGGATTCTCCGAAAACCGACCATCATCGCCGGCTTTTGAGATGAGACTGTCACAGTCGTTGACCTCGAGATTCAACGAATTCTAAAGGGAAAGTTTTCGGATAAAAGGAAGGGTTACTTTCAAACTATTTGGGAAAAATAATTAAGGGAAAGAAGAGATGGGATACCGGAGTAGGAAGGGAGAGGAGACGGTGGCGATTGGGGAGAGATCGCCGGCGTTTTCCAATCAACCGGAGCAAGCTTTCCCGTCCGGTAAGCATTTTCCCGCCGTAGCGACGCCGACGCGGGAAATATTTAGATTTGCGCAACAGCAGCAGCTTTTTTCTCTGTGCCCTTTCGGCTTTGTCATTTTAATATTTTTTTTTGTTGTCGGAGATTCTTTTTTCCCCTTTTGTTCAATTTTTTTTTTCTTTTTAAATTAGAAGATATGAATAAATCGGTTCGCTCTCAAAAAGAAAAAAGAAGAGACTCTTGTTTTCTCTCTCTACTCTCTCTGCTGAAACTCATCTTTGAATAGCTTATTCCGGCCGGCGATTTGCCGGACCGGCTTTTTTGGTGTAAAATAGTTTCCGACATGGTTCGGCTTAGTCTACCGTATATCGGTTTTGATCTTCCGGTTCACCCGGATTTCGCTTTTGTTCGAATAAACTTCGATCCTATGTGTGATCGATTTTGTAGATGCTTTCGACTCAAATCGGAGCAAGCTTTCATGTCTCTCTTTTATCCGTTTTGAGTCTGTTTAAGTTCCCGATCCTTTGATCGGTTAGCGTGGTAACCCTCTAAATCTAAAGTCTATTCCCGTTCTTCCTCTTTCCGATGTCTTCATCTTCCAAGGATGAAGGGAGTAATTCGTGCTTTACGAAAACCGTCATTCCTTAGTGGGACGATAATTGATCTTCGGTTGGAGAATCGCCGGAGACGGAGCACGCTTCTCTAAATTGAAAGGTGATGATTGAGGATGAGGAGTGAAAAAGGAGATAACAGAGGAGTTGCTTCGGTACAAGATCAGGGTCTTGATTTCGTGAAAATCGCTGGCGGAGGACGAGAAAAATCTAAGACGGCAAAAGGTTCGTCGGAAAATTAGGGTCGGCGGTGTCACTGTGTGAAGCTTCTGGAGGCAGAGAGGAAACACGAAGGCATAACACGTGTATTGTTCTCAACTTTTAGTATTAGGTTTTGTCTTTGTGTTTTATTTTATTGTAAGCTTGGGTTTAAAACAAGACCCAAAATAATCTTGTACATGTGCCCTTTGGACTTTAATGAAATTAAATGGCCGAAAAAAAAATCGGTTCGCTCTCTTTCCGAGACAATTAACATTGCGACTTGATCGCGAATATTACCCTTAGGGTTTTCAAAATTGAATCTCAAGCTTAGCATATGTTTCTAGATCGCGAAGAAGAGAAAATAGATCGAGATGAATTCAGAAAAGGATCTTTAGAAGCAGCTTCAACAACTCAAGATTGGCAGAGATCTAGAACCATGGGTGTTGAGTGATGATGTCCAAAAGAAGTTTCAGCAGGACCATCGATTGTGTTTGGTGGCAAGAGGGTTAAACCCTAAACAACATAATCTTGCATGGATGAGGAGCACGCTATCCAAAGCTTGGCAACTTGAAGACGAAGTTGAAGGTCAAGTGAATGATGACGGTACAATCAATTTCTATTTCCACTTTGAACATCATCTTCTATCAGTTCTGGAGAAAGCGTCCTATATGTTTAGGGGTTGGATGACTGCAATTGATAGATGGGAGAATAGGAATTCGTCGACCTTTCTGAATAAGATCCCGTTCTAGATCCGAATCTTAAACCTCCCAAATGAGTATGGAAGACCAGCGATAATCAAGAGCATTGCTTCAACGTTTGGAAGAGAAGCTGGAGTTAGGATTGTGAAACCAACAACCTACAAACCAGCGATAGTCTCGTTTAAGGTTATGGTCGATATGGATGCAAGCATTACTCTGGCCAGAAGGGTTGAAATTATTAAGGGAAGACCAATGGTGGACTTAAAGTTCAGGTATGGTGTCTTGGAAAAATTTAGCACTACTTTCGGAAGTATGAAACATGAAGCAGAGCTTTGCCCGAAGAGACAACCTGATACAAACCCTGTGGAATTGTATTTGCAGCTGGCAAATCTGGAACATACGCAGCAAATAATCAAGAATGAGAATGACATGATAATGATCATTAGTGCTGCTCAGAAACGAAAAACATCTCTGTTATTGATGAGTCAAGTTCTATAATGGCATCAGATGTGGAAAGCAAAAGGAAGGCGGAAGATGGAATAGAGGAAGAGGTACATCAAGTTACTTCAGGGCAGAGATTAATTGAAGATCCAAATCCAATGGAGAGGGTGGACACCCCAAAGCCATCCATTGAACCATGAGGATTATGCATTGAAATTGTCAAGGGTTGAAGAAAACCTTGACGATTTCTTTTTTGAAAGACCTCAGGAGAAAATGGAAGCATGATGTCTTGTTCCTCATTGAAACTGAAAATCCAGAATCTTAGGTATATAATCTAGGAAAGGAATTAAGCTATGATAAAGCTTTTGTGTTGTAAGTAGGGAATTAGCTATTTTTTGGGAAGAAGGAGTCCATGTATCTTTTTTGGGTACTCCTTCTATGTACGAATATGTATCTTGTAGAAAATAAAACCAAATTTTGTTTAAGTTATCTTTATGGGCATCCTAATAAGAAACAAAGACACATACAATGGAGAAATATGATTGAACAGGAGGAAAATGACTTCTATAAAGTCGTGGCCAAACTGTTGTTGGATGATTTAAATGATATTAGAAGTAACTCAGAGAAGCAGGGTGGCCCTGTTCGATCAGAATGTTCATTTCGGAACAAGGGTCTGTTCGATCAGAACGTTCGTTTCTTTTGTTTAGAGAACTCATCATTAAATTGGGTTTACATAAGGTGAACACTCAAGGAGGCTTTTTCACTTGGGCAAGCGAAAAGCATTCTCATAGCATCAAATCTCGCATTGACAGGGCTTTGGCGAATATTGATTGGTTGGACAACTTTCCAAATGCTAATGTTAAACTTTTATGATGACAGGCTTCAGACAGTAGAACACTATTATTGGATACTCTAGGAACCAGATGAGATGGAAAGAAATTTTTTCGAAATGAGAACATGTGGAGGTGAGGTCAACAAGTGCACTACCAAGTGAAAAAAGTGTGGATAGAGCAGTGTCAGTCTCTGCCACCAGAGAAATTCTCCTTGGCACTTAAGAATTGCATGCAAGCTCTCTCACAGTGGAAATCATCCATAACGAACAATTCAAGGAAAAACATCCAGCACCTTCAGGGAAGTATCCAAAGCGCTTATGAGGCCCATGACTTATACTTCAATCTCATACATGAACTAAACCAACATCTGCTTTTTGAATATAGGAGAGAGGAAGAATACTGGAAGACAAAAAACAGAGTTCAATGGCTGCAATCAGGAGATAAAAATACTAAGTATTTCCATGCAAAAATGAAACAAAGAAGGTATATGAACAGGATAATAGCTACCAAAGATGAAAATGGTATAGTAAAATATAAGGAGAAAGAGATCAGAGATATTATTCATTCATACTTTACTGATTTGTTTTCATACTTAGGAAGCTGGGACATATCCTTACTTCAAAAGCTTGGAAAGATTAAACCTAGGGTTACTGATGAAATGAACACTCTTCTTATGCAGCCAATTACTGCGGAGGAAGTTCTTAGGGCCCTTAATGCCAGGAAACCTGATAGGGTGCCATGTCTGGATGGACTGACTGCAGGGTTTTACAAATATCACTGGAAAAGCATTAGCAAAGTTGTGTTTGAATATATTAAATTGTTTTTCAACACAGGTTATTTAGACCCGTAGTTAAACAAAGCTCACATCTGCTTGATACCTAAAATAGAGAATCCAATTTCAGTGAAAGATTACAGACCAATCAGCTTTTGCAACATTGCATATAAATCTCGAAAGTCCTCGCTGAAAGATTGAAGCCATTGATGCACAATGTTATATCTGACAATCAATATGCATTCATTCTAGGTAGATTGATAGTAGACAATGTCCTTGTTGCTCAGGAACTGTTGCATTCTCTTACTACTAGGACTAGGATAAGAAAGTTTATGGCACTGTAGTTAGACATCGTACAGGCTTTCGATAAGGTTGACTGGAATATTTTAGAATTATGTTGTTGTCGTTGGGATTTTGCAAAGAGAGTCTGTGAATGGATTATGACCTGTGTGAAAACAACATCTTTCTCGGTTCTTGTGAATGGGGTGGGGTGCCTACAAATCAGATTATTCCAAAGAGAAGAGTACGACAAGGAGACTCAATCTCCTCTTACTTATATTTGATTTGTGCTGAAGGGCTTTCTATTATCATATTGAGTGGAGTGAAGTTGTTGCATGGTTTAAAAGCTAGTAGGGGAGGGCCCTCAATAATACACATGTTATTTGCTGATGATTCTTTGCTTTTCTGTGAAGCAAAGGAGCAAGAATATAAGGCATTGCTGGAAGCTATGGATATCTATGGAAAACTATCAGGCCAGATAGTCAACTACTAGAAGTCTTCTATAAGGTTTCAAAGAAAACATAGCAAAGTCTTATAGAAAGGCTGAAGGAACTTACAAATATAGAGAATACAACTGGCTTTGGTAAATACTTAGGACTTCTAGAAAAAGTGGGAATAAACCCTTCTAGTTCTTTTGATTATGTAAAACAGAGAATTGATGCTAAGTTTTAGAGCTGGTTCTCAAAGTTACTATCACCTGCAGAGAAGAAGGTTCTACTGAAGGCTATAGTTACAACATTGCCCACTTATGCTATGACATGCTTCCTTATGCCTTACAAAATCTTATCTAAAATTTCTCAGGCAGTCTGCAGTTTTTGGTGGTCAGGCGGGGAAGGTAGAAACAAAATTCAATGGATAGCTTGGGAAACTCTAAAAAGGGCTAAAAATGAAGGAGAGCTTCGATTTAGAAATTTTAAGCTTTTAAACATATCCCTTCTTGCTAAACAGGTATGAAGGATTCTGAAACAACCTCATTCACTCTTAGCCAAAGTTCTCAAAGCCAAGTACTTCCTGAAGGCTAGCATACTTGATACCCCTCTAGGGAGAAGAACCTCCTATGCGTGGAAGAGCATTCCTCAGGCCATTACGTTCATCAAAGAGGGAGCTAGATGGATTGTTGGAAATGGAGAAACCATCTCAGCAACAAAAGATAATTGGCTGCAGATAACTCCTCCAAGACCTGTTAGACCAAACCAGGTACCAACAACACCTCTTTTCTAGTTGCAGACGTCATTGATAGAGGTTATGCTACTTGGAATCAAAATAAACTCAGGGACCTTGTACATCCAAAGGACATATCCCATGTACAATCTATTAGGCTGAACCTAACTAATGGTGTAGATCATATAGAATGGCTACATAATGCACATGGTGAGTACTCGACGAAATCTGGTTATCACATGTTGAGGAAAAAAGAGTAGTTGCAATCCACTGGTGCTATGACTTTAACATGTTGCAAAAGATGTACATTCCTCCAAAGACATTTTTGGTGGAGGGTGGTACATAATGGCTTATTTGTTGGGCGAACTTTAGAAGAAGAAAGCTAAGCCTAGACCCCTTATACCAACTATGTGGGGAAGTAGAAGAAACAACTAAGCACATGTTGTTTCATTGCAGGGTAGCCTAAGAAGTGTGGAGTTTATCACCATGTGAACTGTCTTTGGTGCAAGATGAGAATGCTACAACTTTAGAACATAATATCAAGGAAGTTATACAAGCAAAAGCGAGCTCAAATGGATTGAGATACCAGCTAGCTCCTTTCTTGAGCTGGAGAATATGAAAAGCCAGCAATGAGCTTATATTCCAAGGTATCAGCAGGTCAATTCCAAAAATCATTGGGAAAGTTATATAAGATATGAACCAATATGTAGAGGCTAATGCAAAGCTTAGTTAACTGGATGCTCAAGCAGAACAACGAGCAAGCGCATTAGACCAACAACAGGCCACACAAGGATTCTGAAATTGCTTTGTTGATTCCTCCTGGATATCTAAGCTAGAGAGGGCAGGTATAAGTTGGGTGCTATGTGATAAAGCAGGGGTGAAGAGGATACAAGCTAGTGCATCTTTAGATCAGCTTGGATCGCCAGTTGAAGCGGAAATTAAGAGGTCATACTATCATGAAGTAATCTTTAAGGGGGAGAACAAGCTTCTCTACACATGTCTAGGAAACAAGCAGAGCAGATTTCAACCTTTCCAAGCTACGTTGCAATGGGTATCCACATACATTGGAGATATTACGAGACTTCTTAACAACTCTGACCAATATCTCTTCAAATTTATAGGAAGGGAGACCAATGGTGAGGCGGATCATCTTGCTAAAGAAGCTAGAGGAACAAATCGGGATACAAAATTAGTTGGGATTGGGGATAGTAGAGTGTTTTTGAAGTCTGGTTAAACTGTTGTGTTATGTAAAACCAGCATGACATTTGCTAAGAACATTGTTATATGTTTTTATTATAATGAATGAATCTATGGCTGAAAAAATATATAAGGGTTTGTATTATCTGTGAATAAAAAAAAGGGTTTGTATTATCCAATTTACTCTTTTTGGTTGAATTGTGAAACTATATTGCAACAAAAAACGTATTTGAAATGAATGCATTGTGTTCCGAAAGAAATTGAAAAACTTAACTAAACAAAAATCGGAATAGAAGACTCAATGCCGGGTAGCAAACCATAACATTAACAGATCATCGTAATTATGATCTCCCAATGAACGAATTGAAATGAATCGATGCCTGAGAGCTTTGTCTATTTGCTTTGCGATGATAGCCGAAGCCAAAGGCGGGTGGCCATGTCGGTGATTACGTTCAACCCATATATGGTAAAGCACACATTGGAAAGCAAACCGGAGGAGTATTTGTCTTCTATTAGTCGGTTGAGTTGGATATAAACTCTGCTCGAGAAGGTCCCAATCAACGGAGAAGGAGCCATTGAGGATCCCTTGCGCCGTGGAAGTCCAGACTTCACGAGAGAATGAGCATTCAAAAAATATATGAGATCGAGTCTCTCGAGAGCCATTGCAGAAGACACAGGCGCCATTTACTCCATTTCCCCACTGTGTCATGTGGATACCTATCGACAATCTATCCTTAAAAGCAAGCCAGGTGGTGAACGCATACTTAGGTACCACATGTTTTATCCAAACAGAAGAGGCCCAAGCCACAAGTGGTTGATGTACTCGTAGTTGTTCCCACGTGTGGTGAGAAGAAAACGAGTTATGGTAAAGATCTTGCGCCCTTTGCCACAAGACAACATCGAAAGCATTAGGTAGAGGGAGCACTACCTGCTGCAAAGTGGGGACAATGAGCTGAAGAGGGAGCGTTCGTTGCCGCCGAAAGTCCCAACACCTCTCGACTGCTTGTGAAACCGTCCAAGTCTGAGGTATCCCTAAAGCCCTGAACCCATGAAGCTCTGTGAAATCCAGCAAGCGACCGAGTGGTAACCAATGATCATACCAGAAATACGTTCGAGTGCCATTCCCAATCTCGACCCGAGTAAAATCAAAAGCAAGGGACTTAAGCTTTAATAGCTTACGCCACATCCACGAGCCACGAGTTTCCAATGCTGACCAGAAAGACTCTTCCCAAATAAGATACTCCTTTACCCAATTGACCCACAAAGATGTTGTGGATGACAAGATACACCCAAATCAAACGTAAACCAAACACTGTATTAACATCCGAAAAACTTCTTAACCCCAGATCTCCTTCCGCCTTTGTTGTACAAACATCTTCTCAGGAAACTTTGGCTTTATGAGTATTTAGATCCGATCCCGACCATAAAAATGCTCCACACATCATTTCTATTTCACGCAAACAACGTCGCGGCAAACGGAAAGCGGTGCTCCAAAAATGGGTAATACTAGTAATTACCAACTTTATCAATTGTAACCGACCAGCATAGGACAAGAACCGCACGGTCCAAGACTTGAACTTTGCTTGAACTTTCACTATCAACGGCGCATAATCCAAAGGAGACATACGTTTAGTCATTAGGGGCAATCCCAAGTACCTCACCGACAAAGTATCCTTGCGAATATGGAATCTATGGGCGAGAGATGCACGCATATGATCAGTGATGCCAACAATATACATGCTCGACTTTACCACTTTGATTTTTAAACCGAGAATTTCCCGAACCGATCAAACACATCTACAACAGCTTCCATAGAACCTAAAGTCCCATTTGTGAATACCATTATATCATCAGCCAAACAAAGATGAGTAAGATTCATAGAATGACATTGCGAATGAAAACCAAAACTCCCCAACCGCGCCGCTCTATCAAGCATTCCACACAATATGTTCATTGTTATAACAAAGAGATAAGGTGAGAGAGCACAACCATGACGGAGACCTCGAGAGCTACCAAAGAAACCCGCAAGTTCACCGTTAACTTGAACCGATAAAGAAGCCATGGAAATACAAGTGGAAATCCACTTGACAAATATATATATGGAAACTCCATAGCTTGCAAGGTAGCAAGAAGAAAACTCCATTGTACCGTATCAAAAGCTTTCGCAATATCTATCTTAAGAGCACAACGAGATGAGAGATTCACCTTATGATAGTCTTTAACAAGCTCGATAGCTAATAATACATTGTCAAGTAATAACCGGTCTTTGATGAAAGCCGATTGGTTCGGTAAGATGAACTTCAGAAGCACCTCTTTTAAGCGATTAACTATTAGCTTTGAGATAACCTTATAGATGATATTGCAACACGATATAGGCCTATAATCCTTCGTCTCCATAGCCCCCTCCACCTTTGGAATTAGAGCCAAAATCGTAGAATTCACTCCTTTAGGGAGAAACCTGAACCAAAAGAAGGACTTGATGGCCAACAAAAAACTCCTTTTATGGCCGGCCAAGCTGCAAGAAAGAACTCCTTAGTAAACCCATTCATGCTGGGAGACTTATTAGAAGGCATAGAGAATAACATAGATTGTATTTCTTCGTCAGCGAAAAATCGTGTGAGCCGAGCCCGAGTGTCTTGAGAGACTCGAAAATCCAAAACTTCTTGGAGTTGAGCAACACTGGCCCCCGTAGAATCATCAGGCTGAGCTTGTAGAAAGACCGAAAACCAATTCGTTGCCACATCCTTGATTTCCTCTTGTCGAGATACAAACTCCCCTTGGCTAGTACGAACCAATCTAATTGCATTGCGCGAGGCTCTCACTTGAGCTATTTTATGGAAATACTTGTTGTTTTGATCAACCACTTTAAGCCAATAGATTTTTGCCTTCTGCTTTAAGAAACCCTCTTCCAAGTCCACAATATGCTGCCAACGATGATGTGCTAAACTCTCTTCATGTATATTTTCGGGTGTAGGATCATTGAGAGTAGTTGCTTGCTTATTACACAAATCCAGATAAGAGTCCTTACCTTTCTGTTCTAGGTTACCCACCTTCTCTCTGTTTAGCCATCTCAACGCTTGCTTAATACCTTTCAATTTCTTAGAAAAAGAAATATGGCCTCTTTAGAAAGGTGTAACGCAAGTGTATCCTCCCAATAATCAGTAACCGTAGCCATGAATAGTTCATGAGAAGCGAGAAAAGCATGAAACTTTAATGGCTTGCATGCCAAGGTAGCCTGCGATTGCAACTAAACCAAACAACGTGAATGATCCAAAATGCCTCCTGACTAAAAAATAGCAAAGGAGGAGGGGAAAGAAGAAAGAAAATCCTCGCTTATTAACGCCCTATCTAGCTTTTTGCTAATGGGATCACTATCTCGACAATTTGACCATGTAAACTTGGGTCCATGGAAAGCCAGATCTGTCAATGAACAAAGTGTTGTCACCTCTTGAAAATCTCTCATGTTAGGGGTTATCATTGGGATCAAATGCTGAGATACTCTTATTTGTAAACCTTTGTTCCAAAATACTCCTCAAATAATTACAATTATTTGAATTAAAAAAAAACGAAATTAAGGGCAAAATGACTAGAAAAATATGGCAAAGTCACATATTTACAGATCCAACCACACTTTGGTTGGATAGTTCATATCCAAATCCGAATCCATTGGGTATTATATTATAACTATTCATAAAAAAACTCATAGCTTTCGCTTTCTTCTTCTTTCACGAAACGGGGAAAACGTTGTTGTTTGTTCAAAATCGAAGAAACAAGAGTAAAACTTGGAGTGATAAGCGTAGTTTGGGTAAGTTTAATTTTGATTTAGTCTTTTCTTTCTTTTTTTCGAAGATTTTAGTTCAGATTTGGGGTTTCAACTATCTAAATTATGTTTTAGGTTTTGAGTTTTCAATTTTAAAGGTTTGTGCATGATGGTCCGAACAAAGAATTTAATCATAGCCCTAGAGGAGGAAGAGATCGAAGAGAAGTCTGATTCTAGAGAGGAGGAAGAGATGTCCGATTCGATAGAGGAAGAGAAATCGGATTCCGAAGAAACAGAAACACAATCTGAACCCGAAGGTGGCCGGGATGAAGTGGTAAGTCTTTAAAAGTTTGCAATACTAAGTAAAATTAAGCACAACTTTGTTCTTGGAGATTTTGTAATCAAAATGTAAAACTTGGTAAGTTTTGGTGGAACTTTATTTTTGGTAGCAACCAGAGGAAGAATTAGATGGAGAGTTGGAGCCGCCACAACCGTTGGACATGTATTTCAAAAGAAGCGAATATACGAGATGGTGAAACTCTCGGGAAAGTGTAACATTACTAAGACAGTGAGGACAATAGAAAAGGTTTTATACAAACCGGGGGAGATGGCGTGGCTTTACGATCATCCGCAGTTCAAACACATATTCCATATGGGTAAGAGGTCTAGCCATAAATGGATGGGTATGTGGATTCTTCTTCTTAGGACGGTTTCTTTAAAAAAGAATAAGGTACAAGATTATAGACAAGTCTCGTCGGAGAAGAACAAGGCTTGTAAGGACTCCCGTTATGATGAGGGGTAAGGGTAAGAATAAAGATAAGGGTACGGGTAAGGATTCAACTAAGGAGATTTAAGAAGAAGAAGTGAAACTTGAACAACTTTGTTAACTTATGGTAGTTTGCTTTTTTTTTTTGTCAAACCTGGTTAGACTTATGTTTGTTGGCTTGTATCTGTTTGTCGTTCTCGGTAAAACTTTTGTAAACTACTTCTTTTTATTTGTTTTAAGTTCAAGAACACACACACATAAACAACAACCACATAAACAACAACCACATAAACTTTTTTAAACTAGATAATCTTAACACACATTTTCTTACAACAACAACAACAATGCTCCTACAATAAGCATTTTCCTACAACAACCCCGATGGTACAAACAATAAACATATGAGGCATCTCATCTCATTCTTCGGTCCTTTCCTAGCCTCCAGCTTCCGGATTTCCATCTTTAGAGAATTAACTTCTTCTTCAAGCACATGTACTTGATAATCCAATTGAGTTACCTCATCCAACAAAGCCTCGTCCACCCATTTAAACACATGGTTTTCGTTCATGAGCTAAGTTAGAGAGACAATGTAAACAAATTTCAGTTCACACAGATCTATCCTAGTTTTCCCAAGTCTGACATTTAATTCACACACTTCAGTTCATAAGTTAGGCCTAGTATTACCAAATGTGACAATTTTGAGGTGAGGGTCGGATTTTGAGATCCTCTCGATGATAGACTCGCCACTTTAACACCGATTGGATATACTCGGGATTCGCACCTTTCCTCGCCCACCACCGTCACCACTCGAACTTGACGCGGATGCTCCGGAGATGTTACTCATAGTGTCTGAGGAGATATTTGGGAGTGATTGAATGAGGAGATCAAGAGATTTTTAATTTGAGAGAGAGAGGAGATCGAGAGACGAGGTCGAGAGATGAGATTTGAGAGAGAGAGAGTGATGCAACCCAAGATCGTCTGAAAGAGAGATCGAAACTTCTAATGTTATTTTGTTGGTTTTTCTGTGGTTTTATGGATGAGAATAGATGAGGATGGTTGATAGAAAGATAAAAGTATAATAGATCGAGAGAATTAACTCTTTTGTGATCTAAAACAAAAAAAGGCTCTTAGAGGATTAACTCTATAGCGATCAGTTTCTTCTGGATATTANGTTTCTTCTGGATATTACACACCAGAAGTTTGTGAAGAGAGATATGACACACTCAATTCACGAAAAAGATAGAGAGAAATTTTCTCTTTTGATTGATAAAAACTTCGATGATTCCTTTACAATGTTTGTAGA
>OVAN01007192.1:0-20064 GCA_900406275.1 Anastatica hierochuntica | reverse complement strand
CGTTAGGTGAGTCCTTTTGGTAAGGGCAACAGACTGCGCGGGATGGTCCGTTAGTTCAGCTATGTAAGCAATAGGACTGGCGGGTTGAAAGCAAGCCCTAACTTCGTGTCACCCGGCTTTTCCGAGTGAATGTAAGCGTAGCTCGGTCACTGAACACGGATGGCTCAGGTTCTGGGGAGACTGTTTTGGCTCTGATTGAATCCGATGATGTGTAAACTAGGGTTGGTTATGGCCGCGAGGGGGAAAGTTAGCACCGAGTATTGGGCCTATGTTTTGCTAGGCGTCTAGGGCTACAACTAGTTTTTATTATGTATCGGTCAAAATGTCGTTTTGGTGATGTCATCTGGAGCAGCCTTGGAATGGGACGGGGTTGTGAAAGGTGGTGTCGTAAGCCACAGCGTTTGGTAGTTTGCATGCGCGACACACTAGGTGTCTTCTGTGCTTTCTTTGAGGGTTGTGGTCTAGTTCTAGTCTAGTGGGGTTAGGCGGGTAGTGGGTGAGGCGGAGTCGGGTCCGTCCTCACTGAGTGGCTTGTTTGAAAAGTCACTCACCCCTCTCTTTTCTTCATTTTTCCTTTCTGGTGTTTCTGCAGGTAAAGTCAGAAGTGATAATTTGTTAACCGGTTGGTGAAGTTTGCTCCGGTTTTGGCGATACCATTTGGAGCAGTCCGGTACCCTCGGGTCGGGGTCGTTACAAAGTGTCTAGTAGGCTAAGAGTCGTTTCAAAGGTTTTTGTTAATGTAATTGCTTGCGCGGCACATTAGGCGCCTTCTGTGTTTCTTAGGGGTTGTGTTCTAATTTTAGTCTTTCGGAATTAGGCGGGTAGCGGGTGAGGCGGAGTTAGGTCCGTCCTCATTGAGTGGCTTGTTTGAAAAGTCATTCACCCCTCTTTTTCCGTCTTTTCTTTTGGTGTTTCTGCAGGTTGCAGTTAGAAGCTATAAATTATTGACCGGTTGGTGAAGTTTGCTCCGGTTTTAGTGATACCATTTGAAGCAATTCCAGTCTCCTGGGATCGGGGTCGTTACAAATCTATTCATATATCTGTGAAAACTAACTTATCAGTATTTTTTGTTTTAACATGCTTAGTTGATTGATGTTTGCAACGGTAATTATCGTAAAAATCTCTATTTATTTTCAGAGTTGTAAAGACGTAATATGCAGTCATGATGTTTTCTGTTGATACATTTTTTGCGCCAACAGTAAACCAATGTACAAAAATAATTAACTCTCACATTTTTAATGTATATTTGAAATGAAAGCACAGTGTATTTGAATACACAAGTTTTTTTTGCTAAAAGATATTCAAATTAAAACATAAGAGATATTACTAGGAAGGTATCCCGCAAAAAATGCGATTCCGCGTTTTCTCGCCAAAAACGCGACTCCGCGTTTCCTCGCCAAAAACGCGACTCCGCGTTTCCTCGCCAAAAACGCGACTCCGCGTTTCCTCGCCAAAAACGCGACTCCGCATTTCCTCGCCAAAAACGTGACTCCGGTTTTCCTCTCCAAAAACCCGACTCCGCGTTTCCTCGCCAAAAACGCGACTCCGTGTTTTCTCGTCAAAAACAAGATTCCATGTTTTCCCGCCAAAAACGCGATTTCGAGTTTTTCTACCAAAAACGTGATTCAACGTTTTTTGGAAAATATTATTCTGCGTGTTTTGGAAAACGTGATTCCGGGTTTTTCTTGCCAAAATAACGTGATTCCGTGTTTTTCCAAAAAATAGTTTAAAGTCAAAGAAGCTTTCTCTGGAATTTTTTTTCTTCGTAAAACGAATGTGTTTCAGAAAAAAAATCTATAGGGTATTCGTCTATTTATGTTCAAAACCCTTTTAATTAAACGGGGTTTAAAGGTTAACCCATTTAAACTCTTTTAATAAATGGGTGCACACAGACATTTAAAAATCATTAAAAACCCTTTTAAATCCACAAACTAATACCCATATTAATATCTCTGGTAACCCCTATCGAAAGCAAAAAGATAATTAATCTTGGACCGGAAAGAAAAGAAATCAACAAATTAGTGATGATGGTTCCAGCTAAGGATGTAAAAGGTGGGTAAAAGTATATAGGATACCCTAAATCATTATCAAATATTTTAGTCCATTAATTGTTTTTTTTTAAATAAGAAAGGTTTGAAATGGACGGATACCCTAAATTAAAAAACACAATAAGGCAGATATCTTAAATTAAGAGACACAATAGAATTTTATCCTATAGGGTTTAAGATATCCATAAGGTACTCATTAGAGTGCGTTATACTTTTTTTTAAAACAAAAAAACTTATTTTCTTTTATTTTTTAAATAGCATTAACTTTTTCTTTTAAATGTAATTTATTTGAATTTTATTCGTTTATATTTTATCGGAAAAAATCACGATTTTATTCAAAAAAATTTCACTGTTTTTACAGAATAACGGAATTTAACAATTTTACGGAAATATGAAATTTTAGAGTTTTGGCAGAAAGCAGAATTTCAATGTTTTTACAAGTAAACGAAATTCAAGGTTTTGGCAGGAAAATAAAATTTCGTAGTTTTAACAGAAAAACGGAATTTTGCGGTTTTTGTGGAAGACGGGATTTCGTAGTTTTAGGGAGAAAACGGAATTTTGAGGTTTAAAAAGGAAAACAAAATTTTGCTGTTTTGACATAAAATAGAATTCAACGCTTTTAGCGGGAAAATAGAATTTTACGGTTTGGGCGAGAAAACATAATTTAGTTGTTTTGGCGGGAAAACATAATTTTACTATTTTTGCGGAAAAACGTAGTTTTGCAGTCTTGACGGGAAATTTTGTTTTCCAGTTTTGGCGGGAAAACAAAATTTTTTGGTTTTGGCGGGAAAACAAGTTTTTGCGGTTTTGGCGGGAAAACGAAATTTAGAGGTTTTGGCGGGAAAACAGAATTTCCCATATTTTGGCGGGAAAACAAAATTTTGCGGTTTTGGCGTGAAAACAAAATTTTGCGATTTGGGCGGAAAATGAAATTTAGCAGTTTTGGCGGAAAAACTGATTTTCGCGGTATAGGCGGGAAAACTGAATTTCGCAGTTTTGGCGGAAAATTTGAATTTCGTGGTTTTGGCGAAAAACGGAATTTCGCAGAAAACCTGAATTTCGCGGTTTTGGGAGAAAAACCGAATTTCGCATGTTTAGAGGAAAAACGAAATTTAATCATGTTGACAGAAAATTAAATTTTCTGATTTTTACGGAAAATATAAATCTTATAGTTATGACCGAAAAATTGTAGTTAAACTTTTTATTTTGTTTATTTACAAAGATAAAATATGAATAGATCAAATATAATAATTATTTTTGATAAATAAAAAGTAAATTAGTAAACATGTTAAAGATAAGTAAAATAAATAGAGTTTCTATGGATAGTCCATAGATCATTGGATAATTTTAGTATTACGCTAATGATACCGAGTATTTTTAGAATTTTTTAAATAGTACTTTAATTGGGTGGATTTTATTACCCATTTTAACATCCTAGTTCCAGTCGCCTATAATACAGGCTTCTAGTAAACTAGCGGTGATAGTAAACAAAGTGGATATAAAACGTCACTCGCGGATTAGTAATAAAAGATCAGAAGTAGGTTGTTATGAAATAACCAATCTCACTCATTGCAGCTGAACGTAAGTGTCAAAATAATGCATATATGGCAAACGACGAACGAAGAAATGGCTATATTAACTAATCTCATAGCATGTAAATTGTCATATAAATTTAGTACTTATGAGGTAAGATGACATTCATTTGATTGTCGGCAGGAATTTGGGTGGGTTGAGTCTGTCAAAAATGAAAAAGTAATCTTACTTTTGGTCTAAATCAAGGCTTGGGGTTCAAGAGACACTGTGACATAAAATAAGGTTTCACATGATAAAGCCTAAAAATTCTGAATTATAGAGGAAAAAAATGCTGTTAACATAACAAGTGCATGTGAATAATTGACAGATAAGAAATCTTGAAGGAAACCAAATGAAATTAAAAGTATGATGTACCATTTGAGATATGTAGGACCAACAAAGTTAGGAAAGTAGGAACATGTCTATGGATAGGGCCAGTCCAATATGTGGTCGACCTTCTTCTGAAACCTCGTGGTGTATGGCTTCACTACGTCCTCAAATCATCTCTCAGAAAATCTAGTTTCGCTTTATTCCTCCAATAGGCTTTATGCACATGTCCCGATCGTCTTTATGATATCTCACGTCTCTACATTGCCTAGTTGTCCTAAATAATTTTGGTGCCGGTGAGACAATTTATAGTTTGAATTTGAAGATTCATTATGGGTCTACATTACAAAAAAGCCATCCCAATTTAGATGATTACAGGCAGTAACATCACGTTTACGGCAAGGCCGGCTTATTATTGTTTATTTGGGCCATGTGTCGATAAATAACAAAAATCCATATATAATTCTCTATATTATCAAGGCTGCGCGTGCACTATCTTTGGCAGAGATGGAAGTAGACCAACCGAGCCTCGATGGCTTGAAGAATTTTGTGTGGACGGTCGATGCCCCGCACAAGCTGCGTCATCTGATGTGGCAGATGTTGTCTGGGTACCTGGCGGTGACTCACAATTTAGTGCAGCGGGGGACCTTTGTCCATGCTGTGGAGCACCTCAGGAAACCATTCTTCATGCTTTTTTTGAATGTCCTTCGGCGATTCTGGTGTGGTCCTTAGTCCATTCACTATTGCAACCAGGCGTGTTCCCAACATCCAGCGTGTATATCAATTTGGCACATCTTTTTTGGCGGGACGGTAGTCCGCGTGTGGAGGCACATGAGTCCTACCCATGGATATTGTGGTTTATTTGGAAGGCACGCAATGAGCGTTTTTTCCAGGGGACTACAAGAGAGGCGCCAGAGATTCTCAGCCGTGCTATATCTGAATGGCGTGCATGGGAGGAAGTTCGTGAGGTACCAGCATCGCCGAGGGCACCAGACATGAGTACGCAAACCGTATGTTTGCGTAACATATGCCTGCTTGATGGCTCTTGGAACCAGTCGCACATTTATAGTGGGATGGGTTGGTCTCTGTTTGGCGTCAATGGAGAGCGTCTCCTTCTGGGATCTCGCAATCAATTTCGGCGATTGTCCTCGCTACATTCCGAGTTTGAAGCTCTTATTTGGGCTATGCAGAGCATGGGGGCTCATTCGGAGATACAGGAGTTCGACACTGATAGCATGGATGTCGTGAGCATGATTGCGGATCCGGATGAATGGCCAACCTTTGCGACAGAGTTAGAGGAGTTTGAGAGAGCGTAGAGTATCTTTCCGTCTTTCAAGCTGAGTTATATTCCACGGGTGTTAAGTTCGGAAGCAGACCTTTTAGTTAGGTTAGCTAGATCGCACTCATCTATTTTATCGTTTGTGGGTTGTTATATTCCGGTGTGGCTTGCCGCACCACTTCAAGTCTTTTGAGTAATAGAAGAGCTTTTTGTGTCAAAAAAATCTCTATATTATCTTATATTATATAAAGCAAAACGCGTTCGTCGTGTATTTAACACATCGTCAAATTATAACTCACATGATTTGGACGCATGTCACTAATTGATCAGATTATTGACATGTGTCAAATATTTAAAATTTCCAATTTCGTGTAAGCAAAATTTCTATTTTACATAAATAAGTAAATTCTTTATTTCCATTAAATATTGAAAGATGAATATTAAATATTTATTTCTATTAAAACATTAAATATGGGTTACAGTTGCGAAGATTTCAATTTTAAAACCTAAATTTTTAATGATATTTTTTTATTTAGTTTTCCGTATCTTATTGTATAAAGCGGAACGCGTGAGTCTGACACGTCGTTAAATTATAATTCACACAATTTCGACATGAATCACTAATTAATCAGATTATTGACATGCATCAAATATTTAAAATTTCCAAATTCGTGTAAGTAAATTTTCTATTTTACATAAATAAGTAAAATTTCTATATAAATAAGTAAATATTCTATTTCCATTAAACATTAAAAGTTGAATATTAAATATTTATTTCTATTAAAACATTTAATATTAATTATTATATATACAAACATGATAAAATTATAATATTTAATTAAGAACGTGTTTAACGTGATATTAAAAATCTTAGATTTATTTGGGTTTTATTGATTGTACTTCATAATTTTTCAATAACTAATAATAATAATTTTAACTTACATTTTAAATTTACAGTTATAGGTGCGTGGATTTCAACTTTAAAATCTAAGTTTTTAATGATATTTTTTATATTTAGTTTTCCGTGTATCACACGAGATCTTGTATAATTAAAACAAGACCACAATAACATTGTCTGTAGTGTAATATTATTAATTTAAACCTTCATATTAATATTAGTTATGCACCCTAATATATCTTCTAACAATCTTGATTATTAATTAAGTTAATTAATTTAGTTAATTGGTGAATGAATTTTTTTTTTTTTGGTCACAAGTTTATTGGTGAATGATTATTCTTTTAATTCTAAACACTTCTAAAAAGCAATATTTAAAATTAATTTCACTAGATTTTTTAATCACCAATTAATTTCACTAATTAACAATTATTAAATGATAATTTTAAATTATTAAATACATATAAAATTAAATTTTTTTAAATTAAACCGATAACTGAACTGGGTAATTTTTTTCGTCTTGAGTCGATGTGGTCCGATTGGTTCAACCAAAATTAATGATATTTTTATAAATAAAATTATAATTAAGAATAAATATATTATTTTTAAATAATATTATAGTTGAAGATAAACATATTATCTTGAATATTAAACAAAACACTTAAAATTAAAAAAATTTAAAATCAAAAATGTAATTTTGCCTAAAAGAGTGATTAGCAAATTAAAATAATTTCATATTTAAAAATTGGACCTGATTTGAATCAAGTTTAATGGTTCGTCGATTTTCGTACTTTACGGATTTAATACGGTCTTTTAACGGGCCTAATTTTTTGGTGTTATAAGTCATCCGACCCGACTATGTTTCCGGTTTACGATCCAACCCTTGGATCAGTGTGATTTTAAAAATATTGCATATCACTCGCAAAAAAATTAAAATATAAATATCAAAAATTAAAATTAGGAGAACTTTTAAAATAGAGAATTATTATGTATTTAAAAATACTTTATATAAGTTCTTCAATAAGAAATCGAATAACGTTAATACAAATGAATTGGCTTTGTAATTATATCATTGTTTATCTATAAGATAAATATATGGTAGGATAACGAATTTGTTTACCTAGTTATACGAGCCAACTACCTAGTTTATTAAACAAAACACGTATTCTAAATGTCACGTGACTTCATCTTCTTCCTCTTTAAAAAGTTTATTTTAGTTCTTTCAGTCGCCTGTTTTGGCAAAATTTTAAGAAAACTCGGACCTTATGTGGTGATAAAATTGACCATGTGCTTTTGCACCTTTAGCACATGCTTAGAGTCGGCCTTGTTTCAAGATGACCTAATTATATTCGGGGGTTAGTTGAGAATTTGTTATAGGGTTTTCTTAAATGTTGTATTACTTTAGTGCTAGGTCTGCAACGGACGATGAATAGAAGAACTAAGTATGCAGCTTGCTCATGTAGTAGTCATTTCTAATTTCTTTGACATCAACTTTAACACTACCAATGACATGAAATTTATCAACAAAATATTCTCCACACTTTCATCTCTACAAATTCTAGTTTATTCTCATACATACATTAAGCACATGTCATCAATGTTATATGGCCGATTATAGCTAAATTAACCATTGCATCATTTGCCCTTTGAGTGAACAATTTCATTGATCCATAAGTATATTTCCAATTAACATTGTATAAGGTTTTAAATAAAAATTGACGTAAAAGAAAAAAGGATAATTGAGGTGGGGAAAGTTTTCATTCAAAATAAAATCCAAGTTGCAAGTGCACATCAAAGAAGTAATACTTAGGATCAAATCCTCGAGGAATAGGAAGAAATAAATATTGCTTGGTTTTTTTTTATTTTTATGAGAATCAAAGGAACAAATTATAACATAAAACAAAGAAATATCAATGTGATAAAAATTATCAAATAGAAATTCACAGAGAACTATGAACACAAAAGCTAGGGTTCAAAGTTTAGGACTCTCGTCTGGTAAGGTCTAGAACACAATCACAAATGTATATCAGTTTCACTTTCGAGACTCCAAACACTATGTTTTTAACAACTAATAAACTCAACTTTCGATGGTTATTATAGAAGAAGATATGCATTAATTCGTTCAGGTTGAATGTTCACAATTCTATATCGATCCACTTTTATTGTCTATATCGAATTGCTCATCAAATACTAGGTCAAGCGATTTAATCAAGTTTTTGGAATGTAAATCTACTAAGATCAACCTGCTTATTAATCGGGTCAACAAAAACATTAAGAAGGAGTTAAGATGATAATGTATAAGATATGAAACTTGTACATTATGACACTAAACAAACAAGATAATGAACTCCTAGAAACCTACTGCCTAAATAGAAAACTACTCAAGATAAAGCAAGGAAAACACACATCAAACAAGAGGACAAAGCATAATATCAATAAGAAATGAGAGAAGAAAGATAAAACTGAGTTTATTGATGAATTGATGAAGAAACAGTAAATCTTTTAGGACAAAAAGGGCACCACCCCTAAGGGATTCGTCCTAGGCCTGGGCATTCAGATCGGTTCTGGTTCGGACCATTCAGATCTCGGATCTTTCGGATCCTTCTACTTAGGAACTGATTCGGATCTGATGAATTTTCGGATCGGTTCAGATCCAGATCGGTTCTTGAAATTTTAAGCGGATCCGAAACAGATCCAAAACTTGGAAAAAATCCAAAATTATCCGAAAACCGAAAAAATCGAATCGAATTGTTCGAAAAGAACCGAAAAATCCGAATTGTCCGAAATAAAACCGAAAAATTAATATATTAATATTAAAAAAATTATTTTTTTACAAAATTATAAAAAAGTTCGATTGGTAGAAGGAAAAGAAAGGAGGGGTGAGTGACTTTCTGGCACAAGCCACTCAGTAAGAGAATACCCTAAACCACTTTGTCTGAAAACTAGATTAGCCAATAGTCTAAACCTAAACCATAACCCTCAAACAAGCACCTACTAAGCTGCGTAATTAACTACTTCCATTCACATCACAATCACTCAATCTCATTCATAATCCCAAACCATCCATATTCTCTAACCATCCCAGGGTACTTACACCTTTCCCCTAATCACCATTCCGGGGTACTTCACCTTTCCCCCATCAAATCTAGGGTACTTCACCTTTTCCCCCTTCATCACCCTCCCAATCCCATATCACGCTCCCAGTGGATACTTCATCTTCCCCCCTAATCCAGGATATTTCACCTTTTCCCCCTTCATGAAATGACAACCCGATATCCATCCCAAGGAACACATCAACATGCGTTTCTCACACAATAACGTGTTACCCTAGTCCATCATTTAATCATTACTAAGTTCTCACCACGTCAATCACATTCATCTACTTATGCTTCACTTAACGACCAAATACGCAATCACACTCTAGGTGTATAGAAGTATCATATCAATACATAATACAACCAATATATTCATGCCGAGACATATAGCTCGATATTGGTTTGTTTAATCCTAGACTACTGTTCCTAATCTATGTTCTAAACTCGGTAGATTTAGAATACGCCCTCACCTTGGACACTTGCAGAAGAACAACTCCAAACTTAGCTTCCTTACAATGGAAAAATTCGCAGCATCAACTTCTGAGGCATGCTTCTACCTTCATATGAATCCGGACCTAGCTTTTCTTCTACTAGTGGATATATATAAGGGTCTATCACCTTCCCGCAGAAAACCAACCCAAGAAACAACCTTAAGATGAACCACACACCCTTTATACTAAAACTAGACAGATCTGGAAATCTGGCAGATTCGTAGACATTTAGATACAAAGGCATAACTCTGAAACTAACAGTTAAATACAAGATCTAACCATTCAGATTGAAGCCCTAGATGTCCTATAGCCACAAATCCAGTTTCACCATGATCAGACACCATCTTAATAGCCGATCCTCCCCTTCTTCCTTTGTGGTTGCAGATCCGATCTACACATATACCCCTCGGGAGAACATCCATAAATTTTAGTAGGGAACTCCAAATGGCAAACCCGTTTATTGGAGATGATAGATCAAAGAGACGAGAACTTACTGTAAAATATCCAGATAGATCCTCGATGATTTGGTTGGTCGTCCCTCTGTTCTCCCACAACATGTCTGTTATGTCTCCAAAGGTTGCACGAACCATCTTCTTCTCTTCTCTCTCTCTCAATGTTCGATCTATCTCTCTCTCTCTCTGCGACGATAACAAGGAAAAGGAAGAAGCTTTTAGGTTTTGAAGATTTAAATAGGATTATGTTAGGGTTTGGTTGATGGGTTTTAGAGTAAATGGGCTTTCCTTTTAATAAAAATTCAACTGGACCGGAACTTGTGGTCCAAGATGTTAAAATTTGGTTATTGATCTTGGGAATGAAAAGGAGTCTAATCCAATGCATACAAAGCTATGAGATGAGTAAATTAAGTTCATTAATTCAGTGAGCAACTCTGATCATCCGAATACTTAAGGGGATATGGTCGTTCTCAGCTAGCGAATACGTTAGATGGCTTTTCTGTTTAGTAAAGTGATAGTCTAGCACTGACACTGTGGTCAATATATAATTTGTACGATGCAGTTAGTCCTGAGAATGGCTTGTTTCCGGATTTATTTTGACTGAATAAAACATTTTATTTTGAAAATGACTCTAAATGTGTAAGACCCAAAAGAAAAAGACCCATTAGTAGCAATAGAAATCCTCCGGACTTAACATACACCGTCCCGATGTAAAATCAAGCTAGGAAGGGAAATTAATGAAGAAGAAAGAGAAAAGAAAACTCCTTGATCTTCACAGTTTTGTGAATCATACAACCATGATTGGATGATTCTGGTAAACAGAAATGAAGCTCGTTTGTCAATCCGTAAAGAATGCTTCATACCATACTGACAATATACTGCAAAAATAGCATATTTTATGATTTAAAATGAAGTCAAGAGGCTGCAGCTCATAGTGTTCGTTAATTGGCAGAGTTTGGCCTCTTTGAAGTCCGACACCTTCATTTTGGTGAAACCGGATTGTTTTTGATTTGACCTATTCCAAGGATGGTCTTTCTTGAGAATATCCTTCTCCATATGCTACTTTCTTGTGAATCTTCACTTTGAAAACTTGGTTTACTCGCCAGGTTGATCTTGACTTAGCCTTGTTTTTCGTTGTTTTTGGCTCAATTGGATGCTCCAAAATGAATTGTTTGCGCCTCAAAAACTGTTTTGACAATTCTTCATGTTTTGCCATTTTTTTAAGAATCTCAAGCGGTGAAAATTGGTTCCTCATATTGAGTTTTGAATAAGTTATAATTCTTGGCTTTTTTGTCTTTGTCGAGGCAAATTTCGATGAAGGTTCCCACTACTTTCTCTCAAGTTGCACTATTTTGATGATTTTCATCGAGTGTGAAAGTTGGGTTTTCTCATATTTCTCTTGAAGTGCTCCGATTGAGTGTCTCTTTTATTTGATTGTTTCTTTGGGCTTTTAAATGTGTATGAAATGCATGTCTGCCTTGCTCAAATCATTGTACCTCAATATAATTCTCCATTTTGGTCACATAAAACATTGGCTTTGTGTGGAACAGAAAATACTTCTCAAAAGTTCTTTATTGTCCAATTTCTTGCAATTTCATCTCCATAGTCTTGTCTTGCGTCTTTGCATCTTCAAGGAAGGTCGACATCCTAAACTCCTCTTGAAAGTTTGTATGATGTACTAGAAAAAGAGTTTATTCATTATTTAGCGGGAAGGTTTGTCTTAATTAAAAAATTGACTAGAAGTGAGAATCCTTGTGGCTTTAAGTATGTGTTTGTGTTCCTTAATGTACATCCTTGAAAACATCTCTAATTGATGCATTTGATTTAAAATAGTAGCTTGTTGTTGAAGATTTATAACGGCCACAAGTCAAAAATTGGTTCAAGCTATTGTGGGGAAGAACGTGAATCAGTACTGATGATGATCGAGGCATAGGCGGCTGAGGCTTTAAACATGTTTTGTGACGATCCAATACGATGGTACCGCCGGCCGGTAGGATCGTATGTTCGTGGCATGTTTTCGAGGAACATGGCCAATAATCCCAACAACGAGCCAAATTTTTTTTTCACATGTCGGTATGGTCGTGTCTGTTGGACGGTATTAAGATTGTGATTTTTCGAGTGTTGCTCAAATTTGTTTTTCTCTGTTTTCTCCGATTATCAAGAAATTTCCAAGAAAAATAAACTATAAACTTTAAAAATCATTTCTAAAAATAAAGTAACACTCTAGAACATATAAATTAATTTTAAGGTCAAATCCTCAAAATTAAACATAAAAAATCAATGAAAAATAAAAAGAGAAAAAACATGTAGATTGCCTCCCATAAAGCTCTTCTTTAAATTTTTTAACTCGACTACTGGATTATTTATGATACGGTTGCCCATGTAAGAGTTTTTTTTTTACTCCCTTGCCTTGTTTTCCCAATGAGTTCTAAAGATTTCCTCTCCAGTTCATTCCATGGAATAGGTATGAGACCCTGAAATTGTCATGGAGGGATTCAAGAGGTGTTGCATAGTAAAAAGGCTTCTTCCCAATATTAACAAATGTCATACTCCAACTAGAATAATTCATAGATGCTCTTACTGTTTCCATGAGTCTTTTTTCAGTTCTGAAAATAATTTCTACTTATGAGCAAATCGAGCTTTTTGTCTCATTTATGTAACTTGGATCTTTGCGGTTCTCTCCCAATTCATGCATTACACCATGGTTGGAGTAAAATGTGATTGCCCAAGCCATGAATAACCATGCTAAACAATATGCTTGCTATTCTTGAGATGCATCTTTAAAGCGTGTGACAACTAGTGTCTTCCCTACACGTTTTTCATCGTATTCTTTACTATAAATGTATAAACCATCAAGCTTAGCTCGTAAAGCTCAAATTTCATGAGAGTCATGCTCTATAATTTCCACTATCAGTTTGATGAAGTGTTTGATATATCCCGACTGAGTGTTGATTTTATTGGTTTTTGTGGCGAATTCACTAATTTTGCCTTCTTGCTCTTTGTTCGTTTTAAGAAGGTAATTTGTGAATTATTTTGAATTTGAAATCAAGGTCCACAATGGCATGAGAATCAATCATTTCAAGTTCTCAACATGCTTCACTTGATACATAAGTCTTCTTTCTGTTTTGCCACATTCATTGACTTTTTATTATGTTCTTGAGAAGGGGTTGGATGTGGCTGGTAATGCATGTGAATGTGGTTTTGTCAATGAACCACATGAAATGAAAATCGCAGGAAACCTTTGTTATCAAAGTTCTTTTGATTCTTATAAAATTGTGCCCGTGTTTACTGGTTTTCGTGATGATTTTGTAGATGCATAGGACTTAAAAAAATCTTTTAGTCGAAGATGGATGGTTGGATGAAAGCTAACAAGGCGTATGCTTGTTGAAGTCAAAAGTTATCTTCCTCTGGATCAAACTATAATCGGTTTCTTTAAAGGTACAACTCACCATCTCTTTGGTTGGGGTAGATTTGATGTTTTTGAAGGCTGGAGCACCTAAAACCGTGACTAAAATGTGAAGAAAGTTGAGATTTCTCATGGAATTGCCTAGAAATAAAGAGACTCAAAGAGAAAAAGTTAGTAAAAAGAATCAGAATCATATTCTAAAAAGAAAAAAACCTAAAGAAGGTAAAGTATTAAAGAAAAGGATAATAAAGAAAAGAAAATTTTCCTAAATTAAATCCTAACACAAAATCTTAGGAAACTAAATTTATTCCACGAGTACTAGTAATGCGGAGAAAATTTTTACTCAAAATTTAATGTCGGGAAAGTTTTCACCCAAAATAAAACCCAAGTTGCAAGTGCAAATCAAACGAAGTAACACTTATAGATCAAATCCATAGGGATTAGTTGTTTGCTAAGGATATACGGACTTCGGGACCAACTGAGAAGAAACAAAGACTGTTTGGTTTATAATAGAATCAAACAAACAAATACGAATAGAAAATAAGGAAAGATCAGTGAATGATAAACACTAGACATATAGAAATTCACGGAGAAATAAGAAATGAAAGTTAGGGTTCAAATTTTATGATTCTTGTTATGCACACAATCACAAATGTGTATCCATTCTGCTTTCGAAGTTCCAGAAAAATATGTTTTAATAATCACTAGACTCAACTTTTGATGGTTATTGTAGAAGAAAAACATGCATTAATTCGTTCATGGTTGATTGTTTACAATTCTATATCCATCCACTTTTGTTGCGTATATCAAACTACTCATCTAATACTAGATTAGATGATTTAATCAAGTTCTTGGAATGTATATCTACCTAAGATCAGGTAGTAATTGATTAGGTCAACATGCAACATAAAGAACAAGTAAGGATGATAAGTTATATGATACGAACACTTTTCCATATGAAACCCTAAGAAAACTATATCATGAACTCTTCAAAACCTAGTCTCTAACTAGAGAACCAATAAAGATAAAACATGGATAACACTCATCAAACAAGAGGAGAAAACATAATACCCATCACAGATGAGAGAAGAAAAATAAACCGAGTTTATTGATGAATCGATGAAGAAAGTGTGAAGCCTTTGGGATACATAGAGAACGATCCTTAATAGTTTCCTTGCCTCCTAAGGCAGCTACCATACTCTAAAATAATATAATCACATGAAATAAAAGGCAAAAACACGTATTTATATTCCTAGTCTAATTAAGTCACATTAAATGAAGTTTGAGTCTTTACGTGCCTCTCAAGTATGGTCTTTTGTAGAAGGAATTTGGTTATTGATATTGAGCATGAAAAGGCTTGAATAAAATCTACTTAGTTCATATGAATTTCTGGTTTGAGATCCAAGTTGTCATCTTTTTTTTTTGCCTTTTAATACGTCTTTCATTCGCGAGCCAACATGACTAATCTTCAGTAAATCAAGTGTAACTCTTGATCCAATGCTCAAGTGACATGAAATCACTTTTTCAAAATATCATCAAAATCCATTGAGGTTAAGAACTCTATCGTGGATGATATTACTGATGCTCGAAAACTGTCCAAAGACTAGTTTTGATCAAATCAGCTTCATATTGCTCCAAGTTGCTTACTTTGACCTTAAATGGCTATATAAAATTTCTTAAAAAACACAAAGAAAGCCTATTAAGATCCATAAAAAACATTCAAAATCGAGTGTTATCAATGATCTATTATTCTAAAAACCTCCTTGTATTTTACATTTTTAGTTGTCTCTAGGTTTTTCGCTTTCGTTTATGATTAGAATATGCGAACCAGAATATGACCAAACAATTGAAAGCGCAACATATAGCTGACCATGCGAGAAAACATGCGTACAAATAAGAGAAGATAACCTCTGAAGGATTAGTATAGCATAGACCTTTCTAAGGCAATAGAACAACAATTTTTGAAACAAACAAAACACCGGACACAAAGATAAATATAATGACACAAAAATGCACGCTCCCATACAAATAACTATGTAACACATATATAAAGAAAGAGGACAGAGAGACTAAATGTATTATCTTCATCCGTTCAAATCGACTAAAAGAATATATACTTAATGTTATCTAATAAATAAGTACAACAAACTCCATGCGACGCAAATAAACAGAAAGACGGCGGGTAATCGTAGACACCAAGTGATTTTTTACTAATCAATAGATAAAATTAAGTCGTTGATATGGACTTAGAAACAACGAAGATAATCAACACTTACCTTAATATGCATATGAAGTAACCAAAGTTAGCATAAAGAAACATAAGAAAAGTAATAAAAAGATTGACCTAGCGAAGCTTATGAAGAAAAAGAAGAATCGTCAAAGCTTTAGTCGATTTTGATTTATTAAGAAAAAAAAGAACGCGTAATAATCTCAACCAAATGAACATAGACAAAATAAATTTCTTTTGAGGATTTAACTTTTTGTTTGACAAAATAAGGTTTTATTAAGTGCGTACGAATCAAACTACTCATAAAGTTTGCAGAGATAGAGTTTAGTGGAGTTAATGCCTTTTTATAATTTATAGGTAAGATGAAAGAAAAAATTAGATGTTCATTTAAAAGCAAACTTCACAAATGAGATTTTATGCTTTAGAGATGGAGCAAAGCTTATGAGAAGAATACCTTTAGAAAAAAAAGAATGAGTAATAAGTAAACAACATAAATGATTTTAGAGGACCAAGACATAATGACGTTTAGATAACAATTGTTGCAAAAATACCATTTTAAAATGAGGTAACATGAAGAAAATTGAAAGTTCAAAGAAACCAGAATAAAAAAGTTTAACAAAAAAAAATTGTGTTCGTAAAGAGATATTTTACCTCGAGAATAAATGTATAGAGAAAAGGAATAAATGTAGTATTTAAGGTTGGAAAAAATACTAGAATCCAAAATCCAAACCCAAATCTGAAATCAAACTGATTTGTAAAAATACTTAAAAAAATGTGTATCCCAACCCGACCCTAAACCGAATGGATACTCGAAAATCGAAAAGTTCCAAAAACTCAAAACCATATTTGAAAGTCTCAAAAACTCAAAACCGAATCCGAACGTAAAAACCCCGAAAAACAAAAAAAACTGGAAAGAACCCCAAACACGAAAAAAACTCATATCCGAATTGATTTTACGCATATTAAGATTTTACAAGGATACTAAGCCCTTCCAATACCAAATCTAACTCTATTTTTAAAAATACCCAAACGGAGTTTAGACTTATGTCCCAAAAAACTCGAAACTTTAATGAACATAAATCGTGCCTAGACGGGGGTGTTGAATGCACAACCTGAGTAAAATTCATAGTTAGTCCAATTAGGTTTTTGATTTTTTTTTAATATGACTGAATTAGGATTTTGTAAATTCTTTGTGTCACCAAGATTCTAATAGTTATGTGAGATTCTTTTTTAAAAATTGAAAAGACATACAAAAATTTTATAGACATTCTTAATGTGACTGAGATATAGTTTATATTTTTTTTAAACTGCAAAGATCTATTTTATTAAGCACCATTGTTATCAATGTTTGCACTCGGAATCAGAAAAGGTGGAAAATAAGGATACAGAGACCAAAAATATTAATCTTGTAGAGCTTGTTTTGTTACCTGATCAGCACATCGATTGATCTTATGAGGAGCGAATGCAAACTGTAGAGCATCAAACGAACTTGACCATGCTTTAACCATAGAAGTGTAATGTTTAAGGACCAAGTTTATCTCTCCCTTCATCAAGGTATTATAGACCGTGAGATTGTCGCAGTTATAGTTTATTAAATTCTTCGCAACCGAAATTTTAAATGTTTTCATGAGCTTTTTTATTTATTTTTGAATGGAAAATACACGTAGAATTTTTTTTTTTTTTGAATACCCACCAGGTCAGCGAAAAAATGCTAGAAATAGAGAGAAATCTTATTAACCCGTTACATAAGCAAAAAAAATATGATTTATGTGAACTCGTCATATAAGAAACTGCCATCTCATATATATGGTTTGTTTTGTCATCCAAAGAAAATATACAAATGATAATTAATAAATTGGTTACAAAATATCTGATATATTTGCATTCAAATACGTATAAACGAACGTGACCATAATTGTCAATCAAATCATCTATATTATTCAGAGAGAATATTATTCAATATCTGAAGGTGCTCAGGCATGTCTTCTTATTAGTCTAGATTATTCAAACCAAGCACTCGTGTCAGAAAATACATTGGACCATTGAAAAATGGTGTTATCATCATTTAACAAATGTACAAAAACTCTTAAGCTGTAACGCCGTGTTGTTTCAATCAACAATTTTGACCATAGTTCTTTTACATATATCAGTATCTCAAACGATTTATTTTAGTTTGATTCAAGCGTATACAAAAATATAAACTGAACACGGATACTAGTTTTTCCTTTAAATGATTTATCCGGTTATAAATATGAAAATATCCAAATTGCTAAAAGAGATTGAAACCAATTCTGGATAGTATTCACGAGTCTCGAATATTAGACTTGTTAATTGTAGATGGGGGCTATGTATTAATGAACAAAGGTCCCATCCTCACGATGGCTAAACGGACGGGACATTAAACATGCACAAATGATAAGAAAAGAGCCAACTAGAAAACCAAATAAGTCAGAAATGAACAATTTGGTTCTATGTTGGAATTTTTTAGAAAGCCCAATTTTTTGCCTTTTATATCGTCTTGCGCCAGAAGAGTTTGCATCATTTCCCTTTCACATAAGTGATCTCTTATCCGTTATGTATAGTTTGGGGTTGCATGGATTCAGATAGAGTCCACGGTTCAAAATTGTCACTCGAAACTTGCTTGATGGATTGGCCAAGAAAAAAAAATCAACACACTCGTTTTTCCTGCACATAAGTATCTTAGCTTGGTTGATAGTGATAAACATAATTTTAATGTAAAACCCATTTGGCCCAACGCCAAAAGCAAAACCAACATTGCTTCTTCTTTTGCACCAACTTGAGTATCATCTCTCTCACATAGTCATTGTTCACGAAAGTTGTGAAACCCTGATTTATAGAGACAAAATGTTGTGTGAGGAGAGTTTGAAAATATTGATTTAACTACTAATGAAAACCAAAATGAATTTTGCGATCATTTGTCTTAGAGAACTCCACTGTTAAGCGTGCTTGTACTGGAGCAATACTAGGGCGGGCGACCTTCCAAGAAGTGATTTTTGGAATCGTGAGAGTGAGAAAAAACAAGGGGAAATATCACATGGTGATTTGCGGAAACAATAAATCAAGTCTTTAAAGCTTTCGAAGTAGCGCTTCCGATCTTCAGACAGGGAAGGCCCCCAGGCCTAGTAAGAGCCAGAGCACATAGGAGAGGCGGGTGGAGGTGTTACAATTCGGTATCAGAGTTGAATCCAGATGAATGTAGAGTCATGGATTCACACCATCGGGGGTGATGATCCTGGTGCGCAACGAGGATGTTGCCTTCTGTAAGTGGGGAAGAATGCGAGACCTTGGTTTATGGAGACAAAGTAGTGTATGAAGAGAGCTTAAAATGATTGATTGGCTACTTATGTCACCAAATGTGAACTTATCTTTTCAGTCACTTATCATGAGAAATATCCACAATTAAGCGTGCTGGTGATAGAGCAATACTAGGATGGGTGACCTTCTAGGAAGTGATTTCTAGAATCGTGCGAGTGAGGATAAAATACGGGGAAAGATCGCGTGGTTATTTTCAGGGATAATAAATCAGGTCTTTAAAGCTCTCAAAGTAGCGCTCTCAGTCGTCAGAGAGGGTGGCCCCACGGGCCTCGTGAGAGGGGCGCCATAGCACTCGGGAGTGGCGGACGGAGGTGTTATAATTTGATATCAGAGCCAAATCCAGATGAGTGTGGAGCAAGAGACTCACACCATCGGGGTGATGATCCTGGTGCACAACGAGGGTATTGCGCTCTGCAAGTGGGGATGAATGTGAGATCCCGATTTATGGAGACAAAGTGGTGTTTGAGGAGAGCTCAAAATGATTGACGTGACTACTTATTTCACCAAATGTACACTTATCTATTAGGTCACTTATCCTAAGAGAACTCTAAAGTCAAGTGTGCTTGTACTCGAGCAATACTAGGATGGATGATCTTTCAGGAAACGATTTTTGGAATCGTGCGAGTGAAGACGGAACACGGGAAAAGATTGCGTGGTGATTTGCAAGGAAAATAAATCAAGTCTTTAAAGCTCTTGAAATAGCTCTCCCGGCCATTAGATAGGATGGACCCACATGCCCAGCTAGAGAGACGCCGAAACACATGGGAGGGGTAGACGAGGGTGTCACAAAATTTTTTTACTCTAAGCAAGCGTGACCTTCAGTTTAACACCTAGAACGATTGATTGGAGTTTAGGAACTTTTAGGTAGTTTTATAATATTTTTGTAATATATATATATATATATATATATATATATATATATATATATATACACAC
>OVAN01007191.1:0-20064 GCA_900406275.1 Anastatica hierochuntica | reverse complement strand
AAAATTTCTAAAATATGTTCACTTTGAAAAATCACACATGAAAAAGTCTATATCTTCTCTTTTAATAAGATAGATGTAGATATTGATTCAATCTGTAAATTGTCATTCTGTTCACACCCATACAGTATGCTCTAGGACTAAACGGTGGCCAAAACAAAGCTCGTGGAACTGGGCTTTTGGTTCCAACATTTGAACAACTCATCATTGCATCTTCATTTCAGGCAGAATCTAATTTTGTTTTGTTGTCTTGGTGTCTATTAGCCAGAGATTCTTGGGAGATTGGGCAATTTCGGTGAAATAAGGATCATAATATTGAGAATGTAGTTCAAGGATCTTGGTGAATAAGTTGTATTTCATCTTATGTATATCTGTCAAAAGGGCTTCATCGTTACAACTGTTTTGATATGGTTTTAAGTAACAGTGAGTAACATGTTTAATTGTTCAAAAAGTGATTTAAGATTGAGTAATATTTAGTTCTGTTTTCTTCTCATGCTATCTCTAAATTCGATAGAAGTCTATGGTTGTTGGTT
Organism: Anastatica hierochuntica; assembly: GCA_900406275.1. Lineage (NCBI taxonomy): Eukaryota > Viridiplantae > Streptophyta > Magnoliopsida > Brassicales > Brassicaceae > Anastatica > Anastatica hierochuntica. The sequence goes on along the minus strand of OVAN01007191.1, from coordinate 19,534 downwards.
TCTATCCAAAGTTTTGATTTTCTAATTCGTTTATCCACAATATGAGGTTTTCGGTTCAAAAAATTAGAGCTTTTTTCTATCATTTACAAGCTTGTTCTTCGGCGACTACTGCTTCAGAGTTTAGGTTTACGTTTCTGATCAATAACTACGACTTTTTGTTTTCGTAAAAGGAAAAGAAATTGTGATTGAAGCCCAGCATTTTCCTGTGGAAATGCAGTCTCTACAAGGTTCTCTGCCTCCTGAGCTAGCCAACAATGTGGTTAGGGTCCGTATCATCAGTTCGGTTTTCTTACAAATTTCTGACTTTTGTTTTGTTTTCTTCTTCCCTTTGATGCTATTTTACTGATCTATTTGTCTCTTCTTATGGGCAGTTGTACCGTGAATGTCTACGCAGAGCTAAGTTCATTGGTAAGCAGGTGAGAGATTCTTTCAACTTAATTATTTCTCTGAACTTTGAATATATGAACTTACTTTCTCAAACCCATACATTGTTACTTTCAATGGGATCGTCTTTGGTATGATTGTCATTCTTGTTTCTAGTATGGGAATGATTGTATAACATAATTTCCTTTTTTTTAGTACTTTGAAACTAAATGTGGTTTTTTTTGTTGTTGGTTGAAGTTTATCGTTGTTCTTTACTCTAACATGTTTTTACTTTTTAGTCAGTTAGTTATTAGAGCAGTAATGGGAATAGTCCTTTTTCCTTTAGAGGACTTTGTGTTTGTGTTTTCTTCTGTGTATATTGATACCTTTTAGAGTTGATCTCTTGACCCACTTGAGGGAGTTTGCCTTCTGCATATAAAAAGTGCAGTTTGATTGAAGCATGAACATTTGTAATGATATGATGCAGCAGTCATACAAGTTTGAGATGAGATAGATTTTCTACGTATTTTTGGTATGGGAAATGAACTTTGTTATGTCTGGTCATTTGTCTCTTTCAGCAACACAACACTGAGCTGGTAGTTGGTATGGTGAGGTAGCAATTTAAGAAAACATGATGGAGACGGACCTCGAGAAGATTTAGAAGTTAAAGGATGAGTGTGTTTTTCGTTATTCTTCCTAAGTTCGAGCAAATGTTATAATTACTAAAAAATCCTCGTGCATATGCCCGGATTAAATTTTATTCAATATTTTTAAAATACTACATTCTTTTAAGATTTGTGAAAATCCATAAATATCAAACAACCCAAAATGATTAGGAGAGATTACATGACCAATTGACCACAAAACCTTTTATATGTTATATATCAATTTTTGTCATTTTGTTAATGAATTTAAAATGTTATGGAAAGTTCATAACAATAATATAATTTACTTTCTAATATTTTTTTATTTTGTAAATACCTATTTTGAATTAATTTCATTTTTGTGTGTGCGATGAATAATATATCGCCATAACCTAAAATATTTGTGAACAAATTTGAAAAATGTTTGTCAGCTACACGAAGTATAACCTAAAATGTTTGTAAGTCACACGAAGTATAATATCAAATTCTCTTAATAAAAGGTAAATAGGTTTTGAATATATAATAAAATGTAGCATGTAAAAAACTTGAATCAATTAAAGGAAGATAAAATCGGATGATAAACTTATTCTTCTTGTCGGAGACGGTCGTGCAACCAAGCTAAACCACCGATAGAAATATGCGATAGAAATATAGTGTCTCGTACAATGATCTTTGCAATATCTTGCATGATCCAGCTGGTTTTGTAATATTCCAACTCAAATAAACAAATATCAAAATCTTATCCAACCTTCTCATTTGTTCTTGGAATATTTAATTTTTAATAATGTTATGTTTAATAATAAATATTTATGAATAAAAAATAGCAATTAGTTACCATGCATGAATGTGTTTATTAGAAAAAAATAATTATGCATGAATAAAAAAATATTCAAATTTCATTGATTCTTAGATTAATTTGTTTTTATTAGGTGTCATCTTCTAAAGGCACAAAATTGCTTATGTGTTATCACATTGGAGAGGTACTTTTCCTATTGTAGTATTGATTGCCTTTATGATTGTGTCAGAAATACAACTATACGTTATCACTGGTTCATTTACTCTTAGTATCTGTCTGTGAAGTCCGGAATGACTCAAAACAAGTTGTATTTTGTTATATGGCAGTGTTGCTCGAGGACTCATCAATCACATGTTGTTCGAGTCAGAGAAGCTAGCAAGACGCAAGGTTAGCCAGAGATCCTGATGCAGCCTTGTTGTAGAACCTCATCATTACTTTCTCTGGTTCCTTATAGGCAAATAGTGCTTCAAGTTGGCTTTAATAAATTACTGTTATCGAGTTGCTTCAAGGATTCTTCTTAACGATGATGATTTTGATTTTGCAAGTTAATCAAGTAGTTTTGTTCTTCAAAAAGCTTTTTTCTCTTCAAAAATGATTTGATGAACAAATTTATTTCATAATCTTGCGTTTTACTCTATTTTGGAGTTGAAAATAGAAGAGGGTTGGAACAAATGGGAAGAAAACTCAATATATTTAAAGTTAATTCATTTTAGAGTAAAAAAATAGAATTGGATTTAAATTTAAGAGCATCTCCAACCTCGCTCTATTTTTCACTCTAAAATAGAGTTTGGAGTAAACATGCTCCAATGGTACCCTATTTTTCATTCTATAATAAAGTAAAAAATGGGTTTACTCTATATATAAAGTAATCCATTTATTTTTTGTTCATCATTCTATTTGAAAAAATATAAAATGAACTGTTAGAGATTATCTAAGTATCATTCAATCCGTAGATCTATGCAAAAGAAAGTTTTCGTATGTACTTTAATAAAGAAAAAAATTTCAAGAAATAAATTATCAGACAAATAGATTAGTTAAATTTCACCAAAGAAAAGACAAAAGTGATGACACATCTAACATTTGTTCAAGTCATTGTGACCTTGAAAAATATAGTATCCTCATGCCACTTTAAAGAAAAGCCTAACACAACAATAGAGCTCAAAATGTGTCTATGTAAAATTATTGGGTATGTGGCGATGGAAATACTCCCTTCTTCCTATAAGATTGATTTTCAGAGATTTTTACACAGGTTAAGAAACAATAAAGATTTTCTTTACCCAAAAATTAGCATTAGATAAATCATGCAAAAAGTACCTTAAAATATAGAAAATCAATCTTTATAAAACAAAGTAAAAAACTAAAATATCAAGTTTTATGAGACGGAGGGAGTATTAGTTAGCAGCATTAAAAGTACGTATACAACCATCACAAAAAATATTGGTTTTTAGTATTAAAAAGTTATATTTCTAAAATTTGTTATTTAAACTGTTTTAGTAATGCTTACCACTATTTCCAATTTTTTCCTGGTTTGTATTACCATTTCAAGTTCATTCTTATTACTAAGGTAGTATTTATTTATTTTTGGTTGCATTTTAAGCATCAAAATAAAGGTTACAAACTTGAGGCACAAAAATTTGTGTGAAATTGTACAACATTTTTTATAAAAAAGTTGCAAGTTATGATTTTTTAGATGATAGAGTTTGGAAAAATATTGATGAAGAGATAGAAGTGAAAGGAGGTCATTCATCTAAACCGAGAGCCTATAACTTTACAAAGAATAAAAAGAGAAGAAAAAAAGAAAAGAAAATGTATACGCAACGATGAGAGTAATGATTGTCACGTCTTTCATAACCATGATTGTCTTTGTCGACTACCACCATTTTACCATTTATCTTAAATCTTTATCCATAGTTAAAAATTTATTATTCAAATTTGATAGAATTTCTTTCTTTTTTTGTTTGGTTAACCAGGAGATGTCTAGGTCAGAGCCTAACTAATCCTCCAATGAAAACAATACAAACAAATTTGATCTCAAATTTTCAAATAAGACTTAAGACATGGTCCAAGTTTGTATGGCCAGGCAATAACAACTTAGTTCTTGGCAGGAATCAAATTCAGGACTAACGGATTTACGTCTTGCTATAAGCAAATCCTTACCACCAAATTGCCACTGCTTAGTTATATAGTGTAATTCATCATTTTGATACAATGTTACAAGTTTATCTCGATTTATTTTGGATTAGTTATTATTTAATATTCGGTTGTTAAGGGTAGCCCCAAAGAAGAATTGACTGAGGGTTCCAAGCTAGAGGGGCTACTGCTCCAAAAAACACCATTCTCAAATCTTCTATCTACCATGGATGATATCATGCTTCTAGAATTTTTTGAAACCATCGGTTGCAAAAACCTAAATGGATGAAACACTATATAAATGAAGACTAAAAATTGGTCCATCAGCGATCCGACGACAAGTGGATTCGAGACCGGACCTCTGATAGGATGAATGGAGGACAACTTGATCCTAGAAAACGTCCACGAAGAAATGCTACGGCATTCATCATACTTCTACCGTAGATTTAACTCGATACAACAAGTTATATACGCTCGTTTTTCAGTAATAAACTTAAATTAAAACCATGTCTGTCACACATGTAATATAACATTTACTCTCTGTTGAAAAGCCATGAAGAAAATACTCGGTTTGTTTTTAAAGGTTTGATTTTTGGATTTTATTTTCGTTTTTAAAGATTGATTTTTTAAATAATTTTTATGTACTTTATTAACTATTGCTAAGAGATTGTAAATTTCAAAATATATTAATTGAAAATGGTTGAATTTATTAAAATCTTATTGTTACGAAAAATGTTAATTGTGAAAAAACATATTATATATAATCAAATATTGACTGTTTCTTATTATATGCGAAAAAGTTTTAAAAAGAAAATAACATTGAAAATAATCGTGTACTTTTTCACTAAAGGCACTTTTTAAGTTTTTTATAATAGGTGTCTTTCTAGCCAGTGAGTATGTTTCGTCAATCACGAGACAATTTTGGAAAATTTTGCACTTGAATCTTGTATAAGAAACACGTGTGAACAATATTTCGTAAACATGAACTAATCTATTTGAACTGATCCACCAAAGAGATTATAAAGAATCAACATGGACCAATCCATTTTGGATGAATCCATTTGAATTGATTCTAAAGAGTCATCTACAAAAAGAAACTGAAGTGAAAATCATAATCAAATTTTAGATAACTTTCTGTAACTTTAGATAACAATCCAATTTTTGATAACAGTCTAATTTTAAAACAAATGTCAATATTATTTAACATAGTGATTTATTTAGAATATTATATTTTAAGAGTTTTTAACTATGAATACATCTAACATGTTTCACTTTACCTAGTCCATATGGACTAGTCCACTATATTATAAAACAAAGATGGAGAAATCGGTAAATTAGAGTAATAAATTGGAGACTAAATTCGAGTAATACTAGTCCAAATGGATTAGTCCAGTATATTAACTATGAATGTGTCCACAATAACAAATTCATTTAGACATGTCCACAGAAATGATTTCTTGAACGAAAATCAGAACATTAAACTACCCACAAGGTGATTAGCATTTGCTTCTTTGCTTTGAGCGATTTCTCGTTTATTATAGGCATACTTGGATCTCTTGCTTGTGTTCTTCAGATAATGATGCTCATATTGATATCACTTGATTGTTTTAATCACGTGGACTATTCCATGCGGATTAATCCATTTAAAAGAAATTGCGACATCTCTTCTAATCTGATTTTCGGGGAAAAAAACTCTTCACACGCTCTTGTAAAATCCAATTAATAAGGTTTCTTAACTGCACGATTTTGTCGTCTTTCTCTTTCATTTTCTTGGCAATCACGTTTTGAACCGCGTACGTTAACAACCACATTTGCATTTCTGACGAGCTTCAATCTCTACTATAAGCTTATTCGTTTGTTGAGCAATGTATTGATCGATATTTTGTAGCTGATGGGTTTAGATGTGAGACATGAGTTCAACGACAAACCTCCGATTTACCGCATACACCAATTTTGAGTCGCCAAACCAATATTTTCATAGATGTTTCATATACGGAGGAAGAAGAATAAGTATCGAGAAAATAAGTGAAGACGAAGAGATGAGAGAAGATAAGAGGTAAAAGAAAAAATCAAAGAAAAGAGAAAAGAGAGATGAAAAATAAAAAGGTATTTTGGTAATTTTATATATAAAAAATCACATTTTGACAACAATATATGATAACCTCAAACGAGTAAGTGAAAAAAATGCAAATTCTTCAAAATAAATAGAGGATCTCAATGTCCTATCTAACTAATAAAAATTTCCTAATCCAGGTCCCTCAGCATAGCCACGTAATCTGATTGCAATAGCCCTCTCTCTCTCCGCCACGTCAGATTTGGACGTTGTGTTGTTCCAAACCTCCCCAGACTGCGAAACTGCATGGAGTTCAAATCCTTTCCACCATCTACTGGGCCATTGGCGTAACTAGCCCATCTTCTGGAAGATAAATGTTATGCATGGGCCAGGAAAGCAACTCTTAGAGGCCCACTAACTGTTATTGGCCTTGAAACTCTTTCTCCCCCATCGCGATGGTTCAACCTCTCTATACGAAAACCTAATTGTCGTAACCTCCGAATTCGCCTCTGCTTCACATCCCCCACTCCTGCCTCTGTAACTCCCATCTTAATTGCACTGTGGGCTGAAGCAGTAAATGAAATGCCTCATCACCTCCTTCAAGCTCAACGGCGCCATATGTTCCTCGGGCTATATATTTCGAAACCTTCTCCAACGACCACCTCATCACCGAGAAATCGCTTACCTACACCCTCTAGAACCGTGACCAAGACGCCGCAATGAATCCCTCCACCGATAACCGAACCTTAGCCCTCCTAGAGAACACAAATAGTGTTTTGTTACATTATGAACCAATTGATTTTCTCATAAGTTCTCAACTGTGGAACTCCAGTTTCCTCATTTAACCACTAGATTCTTTATCACTATTTATCTTTTGTGTTTCGATTCTATGCCTATATAGAAATTGGCTTTCTCCTTTTTTCCTAATTGTATTTAGATTTTCAAACTTTATAGATCATTGGCTAGCAAACTGATCTGAAGAACAGAGAACAGAACAGAAGTGAAATGGACCTTATGAGATTTCTCATTTGAACATGATCAATTTTTGTTCAACGTGTCGTGTACTGAAGTGCAAAACTAGGCGGAGACCAAACAATGTATTGTGAGGTAACAATCATATTTAGATTTTTTTTTTTACTTAATCCTTTTTCCATTTTGTATATGATTTAGTTTTAGTATTCTATTATTTCAACCCACTAGCAAGTTCGAATCGTATCACAAACCATCAAAGGTAAGCGTGTAATATTTCCCCTTGTGTAGATATGATGTTTGACCATAGTATCCTGGAGATCGACCTTATCGATTCGCTAAGTTAATGTATGAGTGTGTTTTAAATCTTACAAAACATGATTTTTTTTGTTCACCAGTCTTTCATTCAACTTAGCAAAGATTTAGTACATAAGAACTAAGTGACTGCTTAGCAAGTTTATCGGCATCCTCATTAAGACTTCGAGGAATTGCCGTAAAAGAGATTTCTGAAAACAGATTAACATACGATGAGATGTCGGCGACGATGCCATATAATTCTGAAAACTGCGACTGCTTATTTATAGCATCCATCAGGTTCTTGCAATCTGATTCAAACCTGATGCTTGATATACCTAGGCTGATCGCCTTCTCCACAGCTCCGCGTAAGGCTAGAGCTTCTGCCATTAATGGCGATGAGACAAATGGTGTGGTCACTGAGAAAGGTTGTGGCTGTTGGTTTGGTGGATAAAAGATCCAGGCAAGGCCCGCGGTGTTCTTATCCTTGTTCCATGCTGCATCCGAGCGGCAAATCACTTGATCAGCTCTCTGGGGAATTACTCTTTGCGCAACATCTCGTGTCTTGTGTGCACTCTCTTGAGCATTTTGCCATTCTCTAGCTTAACCAATAGCATTAGCCAAAGTTTCTTCCACTGTTATGATTTTCTCTTGGAACAGTCTGCAATTTCGAGCAGTCCATAATGACCAAACAATCCATGGGGCCAGAGGGCTTGCGCTAAGACTGACGGGTAGTAGACAAGCTCTGTTTTTTATCACAGTCCAGAAGTCGCCAAAGGAGGTAACACTTGATGGATTCACTTCACTATGGAAGGGGGCTAAACTCCACACCTGCAATGCGAAATCGCAATGTAAAAAGAGATGAGATAGGGATTCTGGTTCTCCGCATCGGATACACTTGGCATCGTTAGTGATTCCTCTGTTAATCAAGTTCTCTCCTATCGCAATCGCATTATGAAAGATCTTCCATAAGAAAAGCTTTATCTTGGGTGGGACATAGAGGTTCCAAATATCAGTTAACCACTTGGGACTTTGTGTTGGGATCACATCTTCATTCCTTAACACCTCTCTTGCCGCATAGTATCCAGACTTTGAAGTGTATTCCCCACTTTTTGTCTTGACCCAAATCCTCTTATCTGGTGCTTTTGTTTTACTCACTTGTATGCTAAGGATATTTGGAGCTAAAAGAGGAAAAAGCTGGTTCACTTTGTGCTCGTCCCATCCGCTACCATCTCCTTTGAACAGCTCTGCTACAGGGAGATCATAGCTGGCTTCTGTGGCTGGTCCCATTAGAACTTTCCTCTCTGTCAAAGACATCCACGGGTCCGACCATAACTTGATGGATTCACCATCACCGAGGGCCCATCCAAGTTGTGATAATAATAGATCTTTCCCAATCATCACTCCTCTCCACCCATGGGAGCTTGATGCCCTTTGTTCACTGTCCAGGAAGTTCTTATCAGCATAGTACTTTCCTTTATATATACGTGTCAACAAACACTCGGGGTTCATTAACAATCGCCAACTCAATTTGCCCAACATGGCATCGTTAAAAGCTTGCACGTCTCTAAATCCTAATCCTCCCTCCTTCTTTGATTTAGTAAGTGTTGACCAAGCTACCCGTGCCATTTTCTTTTCTCCTTGTTTAGAATCCCACCAAAACCGAGTTAACTTGGATTGGATCCTCTTGCAAAGAGACACGGGAAGTTTAAAGCATGACATAGCGTATGACGGGATGGTGGAAAGAACACTATTGAGCATTGTCATTTTACCCGCCGTGGATAGGAACCGAGAAGACCAACTAATAGCTTTTTGGTGTATCCGATCCACTATTGACGTAAAAAGATCTTTCTTCTTTCGACCAAAGAGTTCCGGCAAGCCTAAATACTTTCCCACTCCACCTTCTTGCACAATTCTTAGCTCATCTTTAACACATGATCGGATGTCCGGTGGAGTCTTCTTGGAGAACATAATTGAAGATTTAAGTGTATTGATGCATTGCCCGGAAGCACCTTCATAAACTTCCTAGATTTCTCGGAGGGCCTTGACACTTTTCGGTGAAGTCTTACAAAAGAACATAGTGTCATCCGCGAAAAGTAAGTGGTTTACCCGTGGGCATCTCTTCGCCACTTTGATTCCTTGCAATTTTCCTTCCTCTTGCGCTTTGAGGCAAAGTCCCGAGAGAACCTCGCTACAAAGTATAAAGAGATACGGAGAGAGAGGGTCTCCTTGTCGGATTCCTCTTTGCGGTATAATCATCCCTTTGGCCGACCCATTTAGAAGAATGGAGAAAGGCACCAAACGAACACATTGCATGATCCAATTTATCCGACGGTGATGGAAACCAAGTCTTGTAAGTACCGCTTCAATAAAGTCCCACTCTAGCCGATCATAGGCTTTGGACATATCGGTCTTGACCGCCATTGAACAATGTTTCTTGGCCTTTGAGTTCTTTAGAAAATGTAACACTTCATGGGTGATGAGTACATTATCCGAGATCGCTCTTCCCGGGACAAACACGGATTGATTCTCGGAAATTAAGGAAGTCAAGATCGGTTGGAGTCTTCTTGTAAGAAGTTTCGAGATGATCTTGTAGTAGACATTGCAAAGGGCAATTGGTCTATAATCGAAGACTTTCCTTGGTCCTTGAATCTTCGGTATAAGTCGTATATGCGTCTCATTAATATTCTTGGGAGAATTCCGGTGAGGAAAAAGTCTTGTATTTCCTTGACAATATCATTTCCGATCACCGTCCAATTTGATTGGAAAAAACTTGCGGAGAACCCATCCGATCCCGGTGCTTTGTCCGCGTGAATTGAAAAGAGAGCCTCTTTGATCTCGGCCGGGGATGGCTCCCGGGTTAACTTTGTATTCATATCCTCCGAAATCAATGGTGTTAAGGCCGAGTGTGCTACTCTTGCCCGATCAACTTCGTGAGATGTGAATAGCTTACGTAAATAATCGGAAATGACCATCGTTATAGGGTCCTCGCCAAATATTGCTTCACCATGTTCGTCTTCAATAACCGAGATTGTGTTCCTAGCTTTCCTCCCTTTGGTGATAGCATGGAAGTAGCTAGAGTTTTGATCTCCTAGCTTCAACCAAAGAAGGCGGCTTCTTTGCCTCCAAAACTCCTCCTCGACCTCGTATGCCGCATTTAAAGCTTCCGTGATGCGTTGTATTGCTCCATCTTCGGGACAAGGGCTTACCATTGCCTCATTGAGTTGTTTCCTCCTCTTTTCTATTTCCTCTTTCCCATGCAAGGCATTTTTCTTATTCCATCTTACAATCGCACCTCTCACTTTTGCTATTCGTTTTTCCACCGGGCTATCTCGTGCCTCTCTCCATTCGGCCTTTATGAGGGCTTTTACCTCCGGGTTGTTGCGGAGCCTCCTATCAAAGCGGAACAAGCCTTTTCCTTTCTTCCTTGAGATATCAAAGTGAGTTATTATCGGTTTATGGTCGGAACCCTCAAACCGTAAATATTCACACCTTCCAAGTGGAAATTTCTCAAACCAAATGCTATTTCCAACGCCTCGATCTAGCCGACACAAAACGTTGTGTTCATATCTTATTCCTTGCCACGAAAGAGGGTCCCTGGAATGACAAATATTATACAAGTCACATTCCGACATAAAGGATCTAAAATCCACAAATGTGCCTTCTCCACGAATCGGACCGCCTTGTTTTTCTTCATTACTAAGGATGTCGTTAAAGTCACTGGAAAGGAACCATGGATCAAGTCGAAGCTCTGCTACTTCTACAAGTTTGTTCCAAAGTTGTTTCCTCTTTAACCGATCGGGATCACCATAAATGAAGGATGCATAAAAGCTCTCTTTTTCATACAAGATATGTGTATCAATAAGGTTTTCGCTCAACGAAATAATGTCAACTTGAACCACACTTTTCCATAATAAAATCAATCCTCCGCCACCTCGTCCGTGTGGGGATACGATTACATGTTCATCAAAATCCAAGTCTTTTAACTTATCGGTTACAAAGTCATCGGGATTCTTTGTTTCCGAGAGGAATAATAAGTTCGGAGAATGAAAACCGTGAATCTCCTTGAGACGACGAATTGTCAAGGATTCCCCAATCCTTGAAAATTCCAACAAGCAATCTTTAAGGAAGAGGATGAGATGGATCCCAAAAATCCATCCCTCTCTTGACCATCGGTGGGATTAGCGTTGTCCTCGGTGGTGTGTGTCCGCTTTGAGAGTTCCTCACCCGAGTCTGCTCGCTAGCTTATTGGCTCGATTCGCCTGCTCCACTGTTATTGGAGGTCACCTTGCGCTTTGGTGACTGGGCCACTTGTTTGGTCTTTCGTTTTCTGGTTCCTGTTCCCGCATAGGTTTTAGGGCTTAGTTGAACCTTTCGTTTTGATGGAGGACGACCAACTCCTTTCCTACTTGTTTGCCCTTTAGAGATATCCTTTACAGTTGCCTTAGGAGCTTTAGGTCCCAACCGTAAAGCTACTGGAATGCGCTCAAGGCTCTGTTGTTGTGGTTCTGTCTCTGTGCCTTGCGATTGGTTAATAAGGGAGGCTCGAACCATATGCTCTACTGTCTCCTCGAATTGGCCTGCTTCCTCTACTTGTCTTACTCTTTGTTGTCTTGCCGCGCTTTCCGTTGGGTCTGCACACGAGGCATATTGGACCATCACATCTCTCAGTTCGCCCATGGCTTCTAAGACCGCTTCACGAGGAATCACAGGCTCAGTTTGATTCAGGTTTTCACTTCTTTCTAGTGCAGGCCTCCTTGTCTTAGAAGTGCCAGTTCTCTCTTGGCTGTGTGATATATCCCTTAGGCTTTTTGGTTCCTAGTGTCCACCGGTGATGCTTCCTCTAGAATCATAGGTTTTGTCGCGATCAGACCTGTTTTCTTGGATCGCCTCTGATTGCTTAACATGATTCTGCACTGCTTTCGGTTGCCACTTTGCTGCTGGTGGTTCGATTCCTCTAGTGTGGTGAGAAGAGTGAGATATGCTCCGTGGAGCTCTTGCCATTCTTTCGGGTCTTTCTCCTAATCTACCAGTTTTAGGATATTTGTTATCCCACCAAGCTGCTCTGTTTCCTGCTCCATCACGAGAGTAGTTGCTACCCTGAGTTCCACTTCCATGTTTCTCCTTTCCATGAGCCTCATACCGAGGACTTCTACTTTCCTCACAAGTTCTTTTCCTAGCACTGGATTCATGTTCAACAAACTGGTTCCGTGAACTGAGATACGATGTCTCTTTGTCCCTTGGGGTAGATTGGTTGCGTGGTTGCCTTGGGGGCATCTCTGATCTCTCCAGAGCTTTGACCACTGCATTCTCTTTCGGTTCTGGACAGTCTTGAGCCTCATGGGAAAGTCTAAAACAACGCTTACAAAAGCGTTCCAACTTTTCATAGAAGAATCTTACTTTGACCTCTTCTCCATTAGAGAACTCAACTGTCGAAGCCATCATTAAGGGCTTGAGTCCATTAATATGAACTCTCATTCTTGCCTCCTTGGAGTTGTTCTCCAATTTTTCAGCGAATCTGATGTATTCTCCAAGGGCTCTAATGATTGCATCGGTCCTTACATGCACCGGAAGGTCCTGGACTCTAATCTAGAATGGTATCAGCGATGGAAATGAATCAGAGAGAGTTGGTTCCCACCGCTGTAAAATGACCATCCGTTTTGCGAAATGGTATGGTCGGTTGTCGAGGACTGCTTGTAAGTCTTCCTCGCAGGCAAACTGAAACTGGAATCGGCCATGGCCTAGAGCAGCACCAACAGGTCGCGTGGACATTTTCCACAGGTCAGAAAGGAATCTAATGAGAGACCAAATTCTCTGGATCCTTGGGTTTGTTATCCTCCCAATGAGAGTGAGTGCGTGTTGTTTAGAGATGTCTTCACTGTGTGGGAGTTCGGCTCGGACCCTAGCTGTTCTCGGTGGTGACTGAGCAGAGGTAGAGGGAGCCACTCCTTTACCCTTTTCTGCTGGAGTATATCGGTGAGTCATTGTCTCCGTATCGTCCCAACCTCTGTTTCCAAAACAAAGAAAATACAAATATCAGTCCAGTGGACTGTAAGAGTCTCTCTTGTGAGGATTTCACAAGAGGATGCTTGAAGCTATCGAATACACAGCATGTATCACGTTTCTCCTTTCTTTTCCACTAAGAATAAATGGGTTCTTCTCTGTTTCTCAACATTGCTTCTTCTTCAGGATGAAAGGTGTAAAATATCGGCGAGAAAAGAAGTTTAACCGGTGGCGGAAGCTAGAATTGACGTCGAACTCGCCGAAAAATTCAAAGAATTTTGAAAAGTGGTGTTATCGAGGTGGTAGGTGCGGCAGCTTCATCGTTCGAGGTCGGTGATTGTGACGGAGGCTCCTTTCTTCAGCTTACCTCGGCTTTCGTGCCTGGGAGAAAAGTGCACTATAAGCTTTTTTAGTCTTGAGCAACATATCCTTACAAAACATGATTAAGCTGATGATTGTGTTGATGTCGATCATGGGCATATTTTGATTAGGTTTTTGTATGGATGGTTCTACCTTCTTCTTTTTTTTATGACATCGTATAGGGTTCTAGCTAGAGCAAACTGTTTCTGGTTTTGTTTATTTATCATATATGTTTTGAAAGAACATTACTTGAAAAGGGTTTAAATGAAATGAAACAAGAGTGGTACATGGCCGTTAATTTCTAAAAAAGCTCTATCAGCTTCGACTTCCTAAGAGACTGTGACATAAGCAAAAACCCTTTTATTTTGGTCTGCATCCGACTTTGTCCATTATCAAATCCACTGAAGCAAACAAAAAGGTAAAGATATGTAAGTGAAGTTGCGTCACAAAACTTGGGAACTAATTGCTGTTAAGAGATTAAAAAGACTCATCTTCGAGAACTTGACCATTCTGAGAAAATGCTTATGTCAACGTTTCTTCTGTACTTGAGAAAGATAAAAGATAAGCCACTGAGCCCCAGATAGTCAAATCTAAAGACAGAAGCTTTCAAATCCAAAATTTGAAACTTTAAGATTGATTACTACGACTTGGTAATCAAAGCATACAGACACAACAGAAAACATGAATGTCAATGGCAAGAAGACAAATCTATTTCGAAACCCACTCTTCATTCAAAGGATTTTGCAATTAAGAAATGAGAAGTTTAGTTTCGTAGATAATCCAAGAGACCCAAATCGCAGATTGAAAGAATATTGACAGAGAGACTACCTTTGACGAAAAGCTTAGAACAAAAGGTTCTGTGGAAGAGGAGAGACAGAGTGGAGGAATGACAGAGGAAATGGTTGATCATCTTTCCTAGGGTTTAGAGGGAAGGTTGGGGTTGTCAAAAGAACCGAGAACCAATCAAACCGAATAAACAGAATCGGGCTGGAAAATATTAGATATTCGAACGGATCTTAATCTCTTAAAACTAAAGAAGCATAACCAAACTGAATCAAAAACCGAACAAAAATTTGAAATACTCAAAAATAAAATTATAAATTCAGAAATATATGTTATGTTCTTATCCAAAATTAGGGCTGGATATATTATCCGGACATAAAGAACCGAACCGAAAGAATCAAACCGAAAGAACCAAAAATTTCAGAACCAAAACCGAACTGAACTTTTAAAAATATCCGAACGGTTACCAACATTTGAGAACCGAAAAAACCGAAACCAAACTGAACCGAACCGAAGTATTTCAGGTACCCAAAAATATCCAAAATAAATTTCGAGTATTTTGAATATTTTAGACCGAATAATCAAATATACCCGAAATATAAAAAAATATACCCGATAAAAATCTATCCGAATATATCCGAACATACCCGAAAAACCTAAAAATACTCGAAATATCCGAAAAATACCTGACAAAAATCAAAAGGTTCTTATACATGAAAAAAAAATCTGAAAATACTCGAATTACCCGAAAATATCTAACCGTTCGGTTTCAGTTTCGGTTTTGGTTCCAGAGAAATAATAGAATGGATCCTTAACTTCAAAACCGAAAGAAACGGAACCAGAACCGAAAATTTGAAACTGAAACTGGAACCGAATCAAATTATAAAAACCGAATGGGTCATAAATTGGAGAACCGAAAGAATCAGAACCGAAAAATATGGTTAGGAACCGAATTTAACACCATAGAAATCAAAAATATGGTTCGGTTCCAATTTCGGTTCCGAGAAAAAGAACCGAATGAATCCTAAACTTCAGAATCAAAAGAATCGGAATCGAAACCGGACCAAAAAATTCGGATCCGGAACCGAAACCGAACCGAATTACAAAAAGAACCAAATAGATCCTAAATCTCGAAACTGAAAAAACCGAAACCGATCGGTTCTTATTCGGAACTGAACTGAATATTCAAATGTCCAACTCAAGGAGTATGGACCTAGCTGAAACCTCGTTTAGAATTTTGTGGTGTTCTTTTACTTGGCATACGAAGCTGCAAATGGTGCCCAAAGAAAAAAAAACGAAGCTTCAAATGAAGCTACAAAGATTTTAAGAGTATTAAGGACAAAATTTTTAATAATCAAAAATGGGAAATTATAGATGAATTAAACCAAAAAAAAATATAAATAAACATATATAGACAAAAATAAATTTAAAAAAGTGATATGTAGTAAAATGGTTAAAATCCACTTCCGCGGTTATACTTATCGAAGTTCGACTATATTAAGTCGTTCGATTTCAATAAATCGCGATGTTCAGAACAATATTGACAAAAGAAAAATGATTTATAGCGAATGGCCTCCGATGTTAGGGTTGATTCGAGATGTCGGACCAACTTTAACTTTTGTTTATGAAACCTAAATTCTATGCTAAATCATTTCATCAATTTAGTGTTGTCTTCCCGCTATCAATTGGTTCATGCGTCAGAGCCATTTAGAGTTATCAGAGGTCAATCCGACCAACAAATATATTCAATATGTATTTACATATGTATATAATATTACATAAGTCTTCCGTTCAAATATAAGTTTTGATTCATTATATAATTTAATATCCAAAGACGACTAAATAAAATCATAGTATCCAAGAAAATGCTACACAAAAAATTCTTAAAATTGTATCACAATTATAAAGACAATATATATTTGCTAAGTGTATCTTTACAGTATTTTTTTTGATAAAATATCTTTACAGTATTAGAATACATTTATATTTATAATACAAAGAGATGTTTAAACTTTAATTTCTTTTATCAAATTGTAGTTCTATGTTTTCAAGTTTATTAAAATATTTTAAATATAATAAATATAAATTTCATATTTAGTATACATTTTTAAAAGATTGTAATACTCCTAAGAATTATGATTAAGACGAACCCTAATATTTTATATGCATGTTGTTTTCCCCTAAAAATATATACAAAAAGTATTTCAAACCCCATTAAAATTGATTTTCACTCAATTTTTTTTATATTCAATCAAAATTTGGATAATAATGTAGATCTTGCGATTAAATTAAGTGTATCTCAATAGTTTTGGAATATATTTCAATTTATATAAAGAGATGTTTAAACTTTCATTTCTCATCAAATTATAGTTCTATCTTTTTAAGTTTATTAAAATGGATTTTAATATAATATGAGTCTAAATTTCAAATTTAGTATACATTTTAAAATTATTTTAATATAGATGTATGATTCTATCAAAGATTATATTAACAATATTTATTAATATGAACCCTAATAATAATTTATTATATTTTACATCCTCTAATGTTTTCTATGCACATTGTTTTTACCTAAAAGAATTAACAAAAAAATATTTCTCAAGACAAGTTGAGTTTATTTAATCATACAAATTACTTTCTATTCGAAAAGTGACAGAATAAATCAACACAACATAAACCAAAACTAAACTAAATTGTATATGGTTCTGATTTTTATAAACACCGAGAAACTAAAAGGGACAAACGAAAAATCATCACGTCCACCCCTATTAAATATTATTTGAAAAAGGTTTTGTAGTTTTCTCTCCACATTTTAAGATTTAATATATGGCTTTCATACCACAAAGTCGAAACAATAGACAACTGATCCATATTGCTCACTTTGTTACATTGTTTGTGCAAATATAAGCTTATTTAGTTGATTAACTTCATTCTTCTCATATATGTAGTTTGAAGTAAGAGTTAGCAAATTAAAAGTTATTAAACTTTTAAATTTATAAAAAAAAATTATGCCCATGAACTGATATTTTATAAATAAATTAAATACTAAAGTAAATCAAAAGATAACTAATAAATAAAAGTATCGGTCATCTTCTCATACTTAGTTCATCGATACATATATTCCTTTGAAAAAGAATATGAAATAAGCGAATAAATTATTGCAATTAATCTTTTACAAATGTAACACACCCCAGATTGACTAAAAATCATCCTATGACATATATTAGAAACATATAACAATACATATATAATAGCTTAAGCAATATACCGAGAAAAAAAATTTTAACTAATGAAAAAAATATATATACACTAATCCGTGTGTAGCGCGGATACTCCCCTAGTCTAACTATATAAAAGGAACTAATAGAAGAATAAGAGATTGTCCACGTCAGCTAAAACAAACTCTCTAAAATGATGCCACGTCTGATTAAGTGAAACAATTAACTAAACTTCTTATGATAGATCAACACGTCAGCATCATCGTTTAGCCAGTGAAATCGTGGATAATTGGATAAGATCTTCAGGTGAAACGCAATTGTCGATTGGACTGCTTACTCTCTTCCTCTTTAACACGAATTAATACAGAGATCGTTCGCCTCCCTCAGATACTTTCGCTAACCCACTATTGCTTAAACAATTCACTCACACTTCTCTTTTCTCTCTGCAATATCGTAACCTCTCATCTAGATCGACCGCCGTCGTAACAATTCTTCAGGGCATCGGGAGCCCGTGGTGCACCAGCGAAGTACATGTCGCAAAGAGAGTTTCTTCGCAGGGAGAATGGAATAGATCGAAGCCTGATGGTATTTGAGACTCAGATCTAGCTCTAGCCCAGCCACTGAGAAACAATCAACAAGGTGATGGAGACTCTCTCTCTCTCTCTCTCGCTCTCCGTCGCTTTTTTCTCCTTTCTTTCCCTCTTTCTCCATGAAAGCTTCCGTAAACAAGAGATCTTTGCGAAAGAGAGAGAGAAAGAGCTTTCCGTTTCTTCAAAAGCTACGATCCTTCATCTTATGACCTTTCAAGGTTTTTCATGTCTTCTTCCTCGACTTGATCCTTCTCGCTTTCCGCTTTGCTATGTTCAAATTTGTAGAATCGAAGTTCTACAAATTTGGAGATTCGATGAGAATCTATTTAGCTTAAGCTTCAGGTGATATGTTAATGGAGGATTGGCTTTACTTAACTGCTTTATTATTTCATCTAAATCTATCTGCTGACTTGCGCCAAACTTTCTCAAATCGATTTAATGACGAAACAAAATCTCATTTGTAAATTCAATCATGGATCAGATTTGTATGATTCCGTAGTTAGAACTAATTGCTTATCACCAGATTTCAGAGAATTTTACTGGTAGGAAGTCCAAATCTCCCGAACGTCACTGGATTTAACTCAGTGATGGTTTTTGTTTTGACTAGCTCAAAACAGAGGCGTTAGCTCCAACAATGGAGTCGTGTAATTGTTCTGAGACACATGAATCAGGATGATCTCTTAGTCAAATATCAATACATCTCTGATGCGCTTATTGCGCATGCCTACTTCTCAATCCCACTCGAGCTCGATACTTTTCCCTAACAAATGGGCGCTTATGCTGTTTGGAGTGATGGGTTATGTTCTGATTTTTTATGACTTATGTTTTGTAATTTCATGTGATTGATTTTTTTTTTGTTGGGACAAAATGTTAGAGACTATCTCCGCTAAAAAAGCAATTTCTCCAGAGATAATAATCATCCTTTCTTTCACTTAGGTATCATTATTGTTCTTCGAAATGTGTAATTTCCTTTGCCATCCTACGTAAGCTTTTATCTAAGCTTCTTATTTCCAGTGAAATATCTACCTATAAGTTTCTCTTACGTTGTGCACTTTCACGAAGAATATATGAGACTGGTCNGCCAAATCAAAGGACAGAAGCTAAGTCATGAACCAATGAAGCCAAGGATTATGGCATGGTTTAATGGCTTTGCTAAGGAGCTAATTGGTATGATCCATGAGGTATTGGACCGAGAGAAGCATAAGGATTCAAGACAGATCGTGTTGGGCTTGAATACTCATGGAAAATTAGTCTTCAAACATATATTAGTCCACACGAAGGAAGGCCCATCAAGCCTAAACCTTATATGGTCGAATAATATATCAATCTGA